>CAJQZJ010032158.1:4448713-4475999 GCA_907164525.1 Lophiomys imhausi
GAGAGAGAGAGAGAGAGAGAGAGAGAGAGAGAGAGAGAGAGAGAGACTTTTAAGAAAGGCTTTAAGGCCTGACAATCAGTTCTCTGTAAAGGGAGCAGAAGAAAGGCTTGTATTCCTATTGCATCCCCATCCCTTGCTACAGAGGAAGGAATACTCTCCCAGAATTATGCTACACTGTTTGTCATGGGGGTGATAGCCAGGATCTTGTTTTGTTACCTTGTCAACTTTTGTAAAAAGATTTAATCACACAGATGGCATAGTACCAACCTCTGAGTATTTTAAATATTTAGTAAAGTATCGAAAATACATATAGGTTTATTTAAAGGAATGAGTATAGGAAGTCAATCCACGCAAGGTACAAGATACAAGGACCAGAAAAAAATGATACATTTCTGGGAGTATTATGGTCTGATAATGGTATGATACCCAGCAAAGTTATTGAAAAAAATTCTCAACAGTCTATAAATGTAAAAGAACTTTCTGTAAAAGTCACCAGAAGTTTAGAAGGCTATAGCTGGGCTTATGGCAAAAGCCAACCTGCTCAAAAGGTTCCAATGCAGTTTTGGTCTCAGTCATAGAAAGGGCAGAAACTCAGAGTAAAGCAACAGAAGAGCATCTGTTAGTTGGAGACAAAATATTGCACCAAATAGAATCCATTTCTGACCCCTCCCCAGTAAATATAAAAATGATGTATTCATGCCTCTATCTAGGGTGGCACAGAATCAAACTCTACATATTTCTTGCATATTTATGGCAACATGGCATGTTCATCAACCCTGTCACCAATGTCGTGCAGGTCATCTGAGGTCAGTGTCTTTTCTAGCCATAGAGTGTGCTTCAATAACTGAACCAAGAGCTAAGCCAGATTGACTGTTATAAGGAAAACCACACATTCCTATACTTGACACAGATGGCTTGAGTAGATAGGTATATTAAGCAGGAGCAGGCAGTTGCTGAAATACAAATGAACCCTAATACCATGTAGATGGGGAAGAAAGAAAGAAAAAAATATCTTGTGGGTTAAGTTAAGAACAGTATGGGTAGCAGTAACTCAGGAGACTTGGCCTGTGACAATCTGCATTCAGAGACCTCACTTTATAGATATTCCAGTGGGAAAAGGAGGACTGAGAAAGTTCTGTGCTGGCCACTTGGGGGCAACAGATGTGGAAGGAAACATATAACAGAACTCATAACTCATGATGGTTTCCCATGTGGCATTCAAAAGCCAAAAGGACTCCGTCAAGTCCTCCTAGAAACTAAGAAACAGATGCCCTTATGTAAGTATGTGTCATCTAGAGTCTGCTCACTGGTTCATGTAAAGGTGTGGTCACAGGGGGAGTAATAAGGCATGGAAAATAGCTAAATCTGCTGGCATTCTGTAAAGCATTATGATACTGTATATGTTCTCTAGTCATGTGAGGCTTATTCCCTATCACAGCATCAACAAATGGATGATCCAATGGCCAACGGGACAAATAGATGAAATCGAGATTTCAGAGGGCCTTTGCCTGTCACTGACAGATGCAAAGGATTCACAGGCCTCTTACAAACACTTCCAGACAGGCAAGAAGTGATAGGTGAGACTACCATCAAGGGTCTCATCCAACGTAGCATTATTTAAGGGTACCTCTAGAGAACTAACAGTGATAAGGACAATCATTTTTCAAACACCACCGTGTGGAATTAGGCTGAGGACAATAAGGGAGGGAAGGAGGGTGTCTCTTCCTCTTCTGTACCACTGGTCTGGGAGGTTCTTGAGACTCCACAAGTCAACTATAAAGGCTGTTGTCACTGCTGTTGTTTGCATATCATAACTAGCTCTTATTGTTGAAGATGTCACACTGTTTGGCTGCAGGTCATGGAGAAATTGAGTTGGGGCTGAACTGGTAGCTTCCCGCTGCTGGCTAGTTTCCACAGTGCTAGAAAGTGCGGTGTAGGCTGCTGGGTGAAAATTGCCACCAACTGTCCTGCTTAACTATGGACCCTGAATGCTATAGTATCAATGTGCCACACAGGATCTATCTACTGGTACAGTAGTGACACGACTAACTACTTTCTGATTGGATTTAAGTCCTGCTTTACTTGATGGACTTCTTGTCTGTTACTATAAGCTGGAAGAAAAACCTGTGGCTGGGGAATTCATAGGTGACAGTGGGGAAGCAAGTGTTATTGGCAGAATAACTTCTTTGGTCTGTCATCATTGCCCTATCCAGAGGTAGTAGATGTTTGTTCCCTCTCTTCAGGAAAAGTCACACAATAGCTAACAACCTACCATGATGGCTCTGTGTTCATACTAATCCAAAGACACTATCTGAAAAGATCAGGACGTTGGGATTAGGATCTTCTTTTCTCTCTTTTCTTCCCCTTTCCTTCACCCTCTTCTTTCCTTCCTTCCTTCCTTTTCCTTTTTTTTTTTATTTCTTCCTTTCTTCAGATCGTGTTTCACATTTATTTGTAGAAGCAATACAGGACACCAGCGATCTGTAAATGCCTGGGTGGTGGTGGCATGTCACAACAGTCCATCTGTTTTCATACTGGCAGATAAGAGGTCTTTACTATGGGGCCTTCAAAAGGGGCTGGGAAAAGACTTATTAATTAATAGGAAAAGTTTCAATTTTTCACAAAGCATAGCATTTTTGTTCATTTTAGAGTTCAAGGCTTGCCTGAATATTCACACAACAGTGCTAACATGCTCTGGGTATGCATTTACTTTCTTTCACTTCTCTAATTAAGCATCAAAGCTTACAGTGTAAGAACATTAAGCACTGTAGGTAACCTCATATAATTTTATCTTCCTGCTTCATTTTTAAATTAATAATTTAAAAAATAAATTGATTGTCTCTTATAAAGATATTTTATTTATTGTTTGTGTACATTTATTTATTTGTGCATACATGTACATGTGTGACACAGATACATGCATGCCACAGTACCCATGCTATAGCACATATGTGGAGGGAGAGGACAATTTTGTAGAGTCAGTCCTCTCCTTCCACCTTTATGTAAATTCTGGGGATTTGGAGATCCCCAGATCTTGTGTCAGGGTTGTATAACAAAGACCATCTCACTGATCCCCAAGAACAATGCATATATCAACAGAACACTTTTTCTTTTTGGAAATGGTTTTCAACAAAATGAATCAATTATTACATAGTAAGTGCCATATAGAAATTATGGCTGAAAGAAACTGGTCATAAATTGGCTATGACTTGATGTGTTTTACACTTTATAATTAATTCTACATATGAAATCAATTAGAAAAATATTTACATAAAAATACATATGAGGCTTTTTAAATTGTTAGTTTGATAGCTTAGAAAAGAAATAACAAAGTTCCTGAGTTTCTATGGATGTTTTAAAATGTATATGCATATAGAATAGATGCACACTGCACACTGTAGCCCAGCTCAGTAGAAAGCATCTTCGAGAGAACAGACGACACATCCACTGGGTATGTTGTGGATAATACTAGTATTACATAGCCAGCAGGGGCTATGAAATTCATAAAGCCCATTTAATAATTATCTTGCTTAGAATTAAATCCTTTACTTGAAGATAATTCAATCACTTGAATTTCTCATTGAATTTTCTAAAACAGACTTGTTACCCTCAAGTGTGAATGACTTCAACTTATATATTCATATTTAGGTCACACGGCCTATGCCGCTTCTTCAGGGTTCTCAACTTCTCAACTTTCCAGATCCAGAGGCATCTTGCTCAGAGCTCGTCCTGGAGGAACAGAGCACTTCCCTTCTTCTCATTACTGAACTGTGTTTGCCCCATGCATCAGTAGAAGGCACTCCAGTACTATTGGTATAAGAAGGAGTATTCTGAAGATGGAAAACTCAGATGTTACTTGAGAGAAAGATACACTTACCCACAGGTGCGAGGAGTGGAGACAGCATACAGAATGATGCTACTCTTCAAGAACCAGTATACACACCTTTGCAACTGCAGTTCTAAGTTTTACAGCTCAATTTAGACAGAATTATTCAAACTTTGCAGCTGATCAACTTTACATCACACATCCTAGGATGGTTTCAAATGCATACCCAGGTGATGAGCACACTTATGAATTTAAAAGACAGAAAGCCAACAACTGTCACATAATGTTTTTAATAAAAATTAATAACCTCCTGATCATTTGATTTTATCAAAGAAGACTCAGAAGCCAGATGCTGTGTTGAAAGTCTGCTAGCTCAGAGGCAGAGAAAGCACCCAGCTGACTTTCCTGCTCCACCAATGTCCCAGAAGGAAAAGGCCTCCTTACTCAACTCACATACCAGAAGGAAAAAGCTCGCTAACTCACACAGGTGATGTTCTTATTCAGCCGAAGACCCTAGAGGAAAAAGCCCAGAAGAACCTAGAGGAAGAAGCCCAGAAGAACCAGGAGGAAAAATCCTCGAGGGAGAAAACTTTGAAGGAGGAAACCCAAAGGAAGAAACCCTGCAGGGAAAAAAAAACTCTAAAGGAAGAAAAACTTTTTTTTTTTTTTTTTTGGTTTTTCGAGACAGGGTTTCTCTGTGTATCCTTGGCTGTCCTGGACTCACTTTGTAGACCAGGCTGGCCTTGAACTCACAAAGATTCGCCTGCCTCTGCCTCCCAAGTGCTGGGATTAAAGGCTTGCGCCACCACCGCCCGGCGAAAAACTTTTGAAGGAAGGAAAACTTTTGAAGGAGAAAACCTTCCAACTCCTCCACACTGCCTTAAATACCCTCCAGCTCAATGTTTCTTCTTTCTGTTTAATCCCAGTTAGCTGGTTTCTTGACGTAGGGTTAACTTTATCCTGTGTACAGAAAATTCTTGGATTAAAGGCTGAGCTATCCCACAATTAGAAACAAGTTTTTATAGTTTACAATCTTGGGGTTCACAATGTGATCAAATATTCTGCAACAACATAAGCCTTGGCCAAGCTTCCACCAATGTTAGGACTTATGCCCCACTCCCACCACTTGTTTATTTGAGAGAAAGGAACTATAGCCAGCTAACATCCAATAGTGCTCAGCATGTGAACTGTTCCTTCCTGGTACAGATGCAATTCAGAAAGCCACACCACTGAGGTGATAGTGAGGCCCTTCATTTCCCTGATCCACAAGTGGAGGTTCTAGTATAGCAGAGTTGTAAGGATGAGTTTTTTTCTAGTGGGATCAGTGGTGTCTAGAAAATCCATGATATTAGCCGGGCGGTGGTGGCGCACGCCTTTAATCCCAGCACTTGGGAGGCAGAGGCAGGCGGATCTTTGTGAGTTCGAGGCCAGCCTGGTCTACAAAGTGAGTCCAGGACAGCCGGGGCTACACAGAGAAACCTTGTCTTGAAAAACCAAAAAAAAAAAAAAAAAAAAAAGAAAATCCATGATATGCACAGTTGAAGGAACTTATTGAGATAAATGCATTTGATGATCTTGATTTGCCTCTTCTGAGGTGTAGGAATTTAGTGACTGTTGAGACCTTCAAACATTTGTTAAAAAGTAAG
Source organism: Lophiomys imhausi (assembly GCA_907164525.1). Lineage (NCBI taxonomy): Eukaryota > Metazoa > Chordata > Mammalia > Rodentia > Muridae > Lophiomys > Lophiomys imhausi. The sequence continues at coordinate 4,454,186 of CAJQZJ010032158.1, forward strand.
TTAAATAGTGATGTTGGTTGGTTCCTTCTAGATATTTGGATGAAGTTACAAAAGAAAAAAATTTAGTAATAAAATTTACTAGTTCCCAATGTAGATAAATAATCTAAAGTTTTCTAAGTGTGCAGTGGAAGAGAATCTTCTCTCCTGCATCCATAGAGCTCAAGTCACAGAAACCAAAACCAAATTCTCACTATATAGTTAGCTGAGGTATAATGCAAATTTAATTGCCAACCTTGTAGACTGTAAACAATTAAAGCAAATGCACTGAATGAAAAAAAAAATGGAATCCCGTGACTTGGGATAATGATGTGTGGGAGGACCCTAAGGAGGTTGAAAGTATTGAATCCTCAGATTTCAAAGAGCCAACATTGGTAGAAAAATACTCTTTCCACACTTAACAGGAAAATACCTCTGCACCTCTATTCCCAACCTTTGCAGTGACTTTGCTTGAGAATTAATTCTTCCTCTTCTGTAGAGCAGCAAATGTTAGACGTCATGATGCTGTTGTCAGTCAGGAACCACCTATCACTGTCTCTAGACCTTTAACTAGACACATGGCTAAGCAAGCCCCTAGAGGTGAAATAAAAAGTGTGATCCATGAAGAGGTGGTCTATACTACTAAAGAACTTAATGAGTTTGCTAATTCATTGAAGCAGAAGCCTTGGGAATATAGATGTCAATGATTTTAAAGGTATGGAATAATGGTGTATGGAACATCAAATTAGATCAGTCTGAGTTTATCAGTATAGGCTCAATTTGATTGGTTGTGGCTCAAGTATTTCAGAAAAGATAGCCTTCTGAGAATGAGGTAGAAATCCTGCTACTCTTTTGTTCAGTGTGTAAGTGATGTAAGGATTTTAAACTTTAGAGAAATTAGAATGCTTGAGTGGATTCTTTGCTGAAAGCTTATTCCTGAGGATAAGTCTATGACCATTATGGTGGGGAGAATGGCAGCAAATGGGCACCCATGATGAGAGAGAGAGAGAATGAGAGAGAGAGAGAACTAGCTATCAAGACCGACTTGACTGGACATGGCATGGGATTTTGAAGCCTCAAATCCTACCCCCAGTGTACACTTCCTCCAACAAGGTCATACCTCAAAATCTGTCCCTATCAATTTTAACGACTGGGGACCAGGTATGCAAATATATACATTTATGGTGGCCATTTTCATTCAAACGATGACAGTTGTCAACCTGACTATATTTTAGAATTGACTAAAACTCAAGCATGTGAGCATGTCTGTGAAGGATTTTTTTTTTTTATTAAATCATTTGAGGTGGGAAGATCCACCCTAAATCTGGACCACACCTTATGGTATCAGTCTACATAAAAAAGGATGTGGAAGAATGAAGCTTTTGCTTTTTGCCTGCTTGCTCTTAATCTTTCTGGTAAGTTTATCTATCATTCTGCCGGGACATTCCTTCACTGGTATTGGAACCTTCTTTTTCAATATTCCAATGTGGATTGAAGACCAGAAGCTCTCTAAGTGTCCTCTGGGACCTTTGAACTTCTGAGACTCTGAACTGGACAGCTACTGAATTCTTGGCTTTTCCGTTAGGAAATAGCTATTAGTGGATTAGCTGGACCACAGCCTGTAATCCACTCTAATAAATATCACACACACACAACACACACACACATCCCACACTTATGAATTTCTTCTTATTATTTATTTCTTCAAGTTACATCTCAATCACAATCCCCTCCCTACTCCCCCCTCTAGTCCCACCCTCCCACCCTCTTCCCCCTCATCCCCCCATCCACTTCCTTTTTTAAAAAAATTTAAGGTATGTCTGTTTCCCCCCACCAGCTCCCTCTTTCAGTCCAACAAATGGCTCCTTCTCTTATAACAAAAAACACAATACAAAACAACAAAAATAATTAGGCCACAAAAATATAATTATCATTATGCGAATTATAAGGTTACACTAATGAATCTTATCTGTACCCTTCCTTTAGAGATCCTGACTAATACAAACAACTTCCACTTTCCATCTCATTGAGGACAGGCTAGATGGGATGCTGAGACAAAGCCTAGACTATGTAGATGAGCATCCAGTGGAGGTTGACACCTGGTGGTTCAGCAGGAATTGAGAAGTAGCATACTGAGGTTTCCTGGGGGATGATGCTAGTTAGTAATGGTATATGTGTGTATGTATGTATATATATATATATATATGCACATGTTTTTCTGAGAAGTCATTTGTGTCTTTCATCTGTGGTCAAACATGTCAACACACACACACACACACACACACACACACACACAAACACACATGCACCCCATACTTATAAATCTTATCAGTTTGCTTCCTTTAGAGACCTTGACTAATACAAATATCTTCCACTTCCCATCACCTACTAGTCTGAAGTACTTTTCTAGCTTTCTCTTATATTAATTTCATCTTAACTTGCTTGAGCTTCTTCTTATGCATCATAGTAATTCCTATTGATTTTTTTTTACATTTAAAAAAATGTTTATTACTTCAAGTTACATCTCCATCACACTCTTCTCCTCCACCCCTCCCTGCCCCCCCCCCCCATCCTCTCTCCCTTCTCCCAGAATTTTTGTATGCTAAACATTTCTCTTGAAGTGCCTCCAGCGTGGCCTGGCCCAGGAGACCCAGCTGCAGTTACATTCCTGTCTTGCCCTGATGTCCATGTGTGTCATTTACACATGGTGCTTAGCTATCTTTCTGCAGCTGTTTGGCCATTATGCCTCTCAGTTATTGTAAACAATGCTGCCATGGTCATATACAAAACAAATATTCCTTTGAATGTTTGCTTTCAATTCTTCCAAGGTTATCTGATTGGTAATAGTACAGTAAGTCTCTTAAAGAGGGGAATGATAAATGACACCTTCTTGGATTACCCATGGAATTAAATTCCAATGTAATATAAGCTTTCAATTACTTTCTTGGGGCATACATTTCTTCTTTCTTTTTTCTTTTTTATATCATTCTTCTAATTTCATTGGCTCCTTAGAAGAAACCTTTTGTGTTTCTAGTTTCCAAAATTTGTTATCTTAGATAAATGATATGCTTTCCCCAAATGCTACAGATTTATGATCTCTTTTGGGACTATTCAATCAGGGTAATGTCACCTTAGCCTAATTGGATGATGCTGTTCTGGAAGGAGTGGTAGAAACACACATAATGACCATGTTTCAGCTTTGACACCTCTGTCCCTTTTCCCTGCTCACTTAACCTCATTGACCTTCTAAGTAATGAAAACAATGTAGCTCAAAGATGCAATGAATATTTAAACCCTGAGGACTTCACTCTACTCCCAGGAGTCAGTGTTGGTATATGGTGTGATCTGCTTTGAAGCCACTGGGCAGAAATAGGATATATCTGAGCAAGTGGTGCCAACCCCCCCCCTTTTTTTTTTACATGTTTATGGGTGGCTATTCTGTGGAAAAGCATTAAACTCCTTTGAGGAATTCATATAAAGTGAGTTATCCTGTCCTATCTCATTTTAGCTAGGGTCTTATTTATTTTCTCCCATGACTGAGGTGGAAGGAGGCCTGGAAAGACCATCTGGCAATCTGTGGCTGGGTGCTTCCTCTTCCTTTCAAACACTAGCTCACATTTCAAATGAGCAAAAGTATTCTAGCCCCAAAGGCACAGATCCCTCACTGGAAGTTAGCTGGACTCTATCAAACCTACAACATTAACTGGGCAATTTGAAGATTTGGACATGGCACAAAGCATGTTTGATGGCCTGCCTTTTAGAAGTACTGTGCTGTAACTTCTTACTAGACAAAAAAATTAGTAGTTACTTCCACAAAATGTCAGTGGGCAAATGGACAGTTTCCCTTGATTCTGCTGGAAAATGCTACACAACACGATATAACTATTGTACTCACACAGGGAAAAATGAAATAAGGAGTGGTCTGGCCAGACCTAACACTTTGTATAAGAGAGATATTTTACTCGTACTGGGAGCATTAATAAGTCCTGATCATTTAAGACCTAAAGTCACAGGTGATTCCAAATGGCTACAGTCCAGACTAGTTGTGTTGTGAGAAGACCATTAGCAGGGTGCTAGGATATTAGCTCATGATGAATGTCTAAAGATAGGTGCTGGCTTTATCACAAAAACAAGTGACTGCCTAGCTTGAAATGGCAGGATTTGTATTGAGCTGTGGCTGTGAACTATTTTTAGAGCGTTTTCACCAACACTTGATCTTGTAATTCTAGCCCCTTCTTGATAGCATCATCTCTTTTTCATTTATAGTCTTGAACACACTTTCTTGAAGCCAATGCAAAGGAATTGTAATGTGATGTTGAATAGGGTTTCCTGTTTCTGCAGGCTTTTGCATGAAAGAACATTTGTGAGGAGAGGAAGGGTACACATTTAAAAGAAATTTGGGCTCCTTCTTCTCTTCTTCCTTCAGTTCTTTTAAAATTATTTGTGGCCATTTTTTTTTTTTTTTTTTTTTTTTTGCAGAGTGGAAGAGTTGAACAGTTATCAGACAAGTTACCTATCTTGAATGGAACTTTTTCCCTAGCAAAGCACATAAAAGTGAGGGGGCTTTGTAGCACAATGGATAGCAGTGGCCACCAATCCTTCCTGCTCCTCCCCTGCCTATATTAGTTATGAGCAGGCTGTAATATTGCTCTCTGTGAGGTTTATGGGGACAGGATACAGAGTAACTGCCTGAACATGGGGGAATGTCTCAGTGGAACCTGCATCTTCCTTTCGTTCTATCTGTTCTATGCAAAAGGTTGATTCCCACAGAACCTGTTCTCTTTCTGAAATATGCATAATATAATTACATGTATAAACTGACCCAGTTTAAGCAAAATATTACTATTCTTTGGTGGGTCTATTTTCTTCTTAAGCCATTCATCTTCTCTCTTTCAAGTAGCCAATGATTGAATTTTTTGTCTATTCTTTCCATTGGTTTTTTAAAAAAAATGGTCTTTTTTGTTTGTTTGCTTTTATATTTAGTTGTGTGTGTGTGTGTGTGTGTGTGTGTGTGTGAGAGAGAGAGAGAGAGAGAGAGAGAGAGAGAGAGAGAGAGAGTGTGTGTATAGGCCAGAGAACAAGTTGTGGAAGCTGGTTCTCTTTTTCTACCTTATGGGTCTCAGGGATTGAACTGAGATCATCAGATTTAGAGGCAAGTTCCTTAAACCACTGAGCCACCTTGGTGGCCTTTTTTGTTTTGTTTGACAGAGGGTCTTACTGTGTAGCCCTGGATAGCTGACCTGGAACTTACTATATAGACCATTCTTGCCTCAAACTCAAAGAGATCCTCCTGCCGCTATATCCCCAATGCTGTGATTAGAAGTATGCACCACCATGCCTAGCTTAAATTAAAAAAAAAAAAAATTACTCTTTGAGTTTCATATATGTAATCAATGTATTTTGATCATTTTGTTCATATCCACTGAAATTCAACTGGGATCCTCCCAACACACTTCCTCTCAATTTAATTCTTTCTCTCTCACTTCTCCTACTCTTTCTCCTTGTCTTTTTTCCCAAATATTCCATTGAATTCAATTGCTGCCTATGAGCACATGGGTTGAAGACCATCCTCTGGAGTATAGGGAATCTATATGTGGTCACACTGCCAAAGAAAAATTACTTTTTGTTTTTGAGTCATCAAATACTAATAGCTTCCCCCTAGGGGTGGGGCCTTGTGAGATCTTCCCCTATCTAGTCTGTATTCCACCCCCTCGAGCTTACTGTATTAGTTGTTTTTCCATTTTTCTCTTATTGAAAATAGATTTTTTTCATACAAAATATTCTGTTTACAGTTTCCCCTCCCACAACTCCTATGAGATCCTCCCCACCTCCCCTTACATGTGAATCCACAGTCTTTCTGTTTTTTGTTAGAAAACAAACAGAAGTCTATATAATAAAAATAAAATAAGGTAAAACAAAACCCAAGCAAAATGGAATAGGACAAAAGAAAAAGAATCAAGGAAAAAAACCCACAAGAAATGTATAGACACAAAAACACACACATTCATACACATAGGAAACCCATAAAAACACAAAACTTGGAAGCCATAATATATACACAGAGGACTTATAAAGAAAAATATCTCCTGATGGAACATTATCAGACAAAGATGCCATTGGCTTCTATTTTTGTGTTGGGCATCTACTGCTGGGCATGGAGCCTACCCTTAAGAGTGGTTTGTTTACCCAGTGAGACTCTGTTGGAGAGAACAATTTTTTTTTTTCAAGACAGGGTTTCTCTGTATAGCTCTGGCTGTCCTGGACTCACTTTGTAGACCAGGCTGGCCTCGAACTCGCAAAGATCCGCCTGCCTCTTCCTCCCAAGTGCTAGGATTAAAGGCATGTGCCACCACACCCGGCTGAGAACTAATTTTTTATTTGTGAGTGGCTATCAGTTGGAGATAGCTTCTGGATTAGGGATGGGAGCTTGTGTCCACTTCTCTCAGCATTGGGATCCCATCTGATGCAGATCTCCACAGGCTCTTCTCATGTTTGCCATAGTCTCTCTGAGTTCACATGTTCCTGAAGAATCATATACACATACAATCAATTTGCAAACCAATGTAGTAGAGTCCAGAAAATGTCAGGACCTATACACAATGACTTGAGGGCCTATATACAACTTGAGTCCTGGGTAAATAAGTACCTTTAAAAACTATTTCTTACAGTGCACAAAGAGAACAGAATGCTCATTATGTCTCTGTAAAAGCATAAAACTAAAGTCAAATGTATATCAACAAAGAATGGTATGTTTTATTAATTGTAATTTAATTATAATTAAATTGTAATTTAATTGCAGCAAAATGTGAGTTAACTACAATTTTGTAAAATGAAGTAAATCAGGCTTTAAGACATTTAAAATTTAGTGCAACTGTGGTAACAGAACACAGAACCCTATGCTATCACTTACTCAAGATAACCAGACATGCGACATTTATTTATTTATTTATTAAAATTTATTTATTTACATAGCTGAGAACTCTATCTGCATGTACCCCTTCATGCCAGAAGAGGGCATCAGATTACAGTATAGGTGGTTTTGAGCCACCATGTGGTTGCTGGGAATTGAACTCAGGACCTCTGGAAGAACAAACAGTCCTCTTAACTGCTGAGCCATCTCTCCAGGCCGACATGTGACATTTTAAGTGGAGAACTCAATGATGCCCACTTGACAGTATGTAAGTAGAGACAAAGAGTAATCCATCACTCTTCACATCTTCAGGACTGCTGGAGGCACTGGAGAGACACAATCTTGACCTGCTCTACAGTTGGAGAGTCTTCTCCAGGATCCTGACCCTCCAATCAGAAGCTATCATTAAGAGACTGGACCTGACCTTTTGGCTAAGATATGTTGCACAGGTTAGTAGTCTCAGGGAGATAGGCTTAGGACCATGGTTAGCATAATAAAATACAACTTTTGTTATACCAACTATGTATACCTACCTTCTTGCTTACTACAATTTAAAGTATGATTCCACATATTTTAGCTCAAAAATATTAAGAAAACCAAATATTCCATATAACTACACATGCACATACACATGTGCACACACACAACTTACATTAAAACATTAGAGCATAATTAATGACTTAATGAATGATACAAATCAATACTTTGTAAAAACAAGAACAAGTAAAATTCATACCTAATAAACATCAATAAGTAATAAAAGTCAAGAGGAGTAGACAACAAGAAATAATCAAACTCAGGGCTGAAATCAATATATTAGAAATAAAGAGAACAATAGAAAAGATCAATGAAGCCAAGAGCTGGTTCTTTGACAATATCAACAAAATAGACAAACCTTTAGCCAAACTAACTAAAAACCAGAGGAAAAATATTCAAATCAACAAAATCAGAAATGAAAAGGGAGAAATAACTACAGACACTGAGGACATTCAAAGAATCATTAGATCTTACCTCAAAAACCTGTATTCCACAAAATTGGAAAACCTAAGTGAAAAAGACAATTGTCTTGATAGACTCCACCTACCAAAGTTAAGTAAAGAACAGGTAAACAAATTAAATAGTCCTATAACCTCTAAGGAAATAGAAGCAGTAATTAGAAGTCTTCCAACCAAAAAAAGCCCAGGGCCAGATGGTTTCAGCACAGAATTCTACCAGACCTTCAAAGAAGAGATAATACCAGTACTCTTCAAACTCTTCTGCAATGTAGAAACAGAAGGAACACTGCCAAACTCATTCTTTGAGGCTACAGACACCCTGATACCTAAACCATACAAAGTCCCAATGGAGAAAGACATTTTCAGACCAAACTACTCAATAAAATATTTGCAAATTGAATCCAAGAACACATCAAATGTATCATATACCATGATAAAGTAGGCTTCATTCCAGGGATGCAGGGATGGTTCACCATATGAAAATACATCAACATAATCCACTACATAAATAAGCTAAAAGAAAAAAATGACATGATTATCTCATTGGAGGATGTAAAAGCATTTGACAAAATCCCACATCCCTTCATGTTAAAAGTGTTGGAGAGATCAGGCATACAAGGACCATACTTAAACATAATAAAGGCAACTTACAGCAAGCCAGTAGCCAATATCAAACTAAATGGAGAGAAACTTAAAGCATTTCCTCTAAAATCAGGGACAAGGTAAGGCTGCCCACTCTGTCCATATCTCTTCAACATGGTACTTGAAGTTTTAGATAGAGCAATAAGACAGCTAAAGGAGATCAAGGAGATACAAGTTTGAAAGGAAGAATTAAAGTGTCCCTATTCACAGATGATATGAAGATGATATGATAGTATACATAAGTGACCCCAAAAATTCCACCAGAGAACTCCTACAGCTCATAAACTCCTTCAGCAAGGTGACTGGATAAAAATTAATTTAAAAAATTGATAGCCCTTCTTTATACAAAAGATAAATGGGCTGAGAAAGAAATTAGGGAAATAACACCCTTCACAATAGCCACAAATAATAACTTTAACCATGCAAGTGAAAGGCCTATATTACAAGCACTTCAAATTCCTGAAGAAATTGAAGAAGATATCAGAAGATGGAAAGATCTACTATGCTCATGGATAGACAATTTTAACTACTGTCCCTAGTCTATGTTTGTCCTAGCAGATTCTTACCTGGCTGATAGACTCTATCCAGGGATCACGTATGGACTGCAAGCTGCTGACTTCCTGAAAGCTGATGTGAACCGGTCCAGCTGATATGATTGCTCCCTGTCTTTCAGCTGGATCAACTAATCAGATGCCTCTGATAAATGCCCCATTGCCCAGCCTTTGGCTAGAATTTCAGCCTTCCTGAGCCCTGATAACAATGTTCTAATGTCAGCTGGAAGTAGTCATAGAAGAGAACATGTCATCCATTGTCCCACCTAATAGGCTGAAATGCTTTGTCAAAAGGAACTCCCTGGGGCCGGACAGAGATGGCTCAGTGGTTACGAGCACTGGCTGCTCTTCAAAGGACCCAAGTTCAAATCCTAGCACCCACATGACAATTCACAGCTGTCTCTAATGGTTGGGCATAGTGGTGCACAGCTTTAATCCCAGGACTTGAGAGGCAGAGGCAGAGGCAGGCCTGTGAGTTCAAGGTTAGCCTGGTCTACAAAGTGAGTCCAGGAAAGTCAAGGATACAGAGGGAAACCCTGTCTTGAAAAAAAAAAAACAACTTAAAAAAAGGAACTCCTTGACATAGGCTACTAATGAGTATCTATAATACCAACCAATATACTCCTCTCATCACCAACCTAACTGGGCCCTTGGTTCTGTTTCTCCTGGTTATACTTTATGCCCCTAATATGATTACTTTGAACCAAGTATGCCCCATGATCTTAGTCAGAGAGGGCCTACAAAACAAAAACTAAAACGAGATCAAGTCACTTTTGTCAGGGATAGACCACTGACGTGTTTAAAGACCCATGATTTGGTCTCTCTATGACCTAGAGAAGGGGAAAATGTGGAGCCTGACTGACTCCATCTTGAAAAAAGATTCCATTTTGTATTAGGTTTGACTCAGAGTTCACCTACAGTTCCAGGAAAATAGCAAAATATACCCGAACTTGCATTCCAGGGGTGTTCCCTAGTCATGTCTGGACAGCTCACTCTGAGAAAGCACCCAAAAAGTCTAAACAAACTTTCTGCTGGTCAAGCTGACTGATAATAATGATAATAATGAGCCAATTAGGCATAGACAGGTTTGTCTGTCCAAATGTCATCCAATCCTATGCTAGAAACCCCTTTCTTTGTTTGAGTCCCTATGTAAACCCTATATTTTGGGAGCTTTCAACTCAAACAGCTGTGTCAGTGACCCTTGGGGGGTCCAAGATCGAATTTCAATAAACAACCCTCATGCATTTACATTAGAGTTGGCTCCTGGGTGGTCTTTAAGTTTGCAAGAACCAGGCAGAACACTTGTAAGTTTTCTTCTTATATAAAGGATATTTTCATTGTTTGGTATTAAAAATACAGTTAAGAGATTTAAAATGTTGTGAGTAAATTAAGGGTTACTACAGTTTTCTAAATCTCTAAGAGTTGAAGTAATTTGGAGCTAAGATAAAATATTTGAGCAGAATGGTGTTAGCCTATGTTTTCAATCCCAGCAGAGACAGACACCACTATAGAGTTAGTTGTCTTCTAAATTCTAGAGTTATAATGCAGAATGATGATGGTTCATACCTTTAATCCCAGTACTTGAGAGGCATACACTTTTAATTACAACATACTGGAGACAGAACCATGCAGATCTCTGAGTTCAAGGCCAGTCTGATACAGAGCAAGTTTCAAATACAGAAAAACTTAGATCCAAGTGTGGTGGTTCATACCTTTAATCCCAACAATTGAGAGGTACATGCCTTTGATCCCAACACTTGGGGGTCAGAGGCAGACACATAGGATTTACAATGATTTAAGTTTAAAATCCACTTGCAAAAGGCAAGTTGAAATTCAAAGTGAATATCCTTTCTGATCTTAAAATATAGACACTTAGAGGTATATTTAGTTCCAAAATTTCAGAAGAATTTTTTAATCTCAATTGAAAAAAAATTTTTTTTCGAGAGGTTTCTCTGTATAAGCCTGGCTGTCCTGGACTCACTTTGTAGACCAGGCTGGCATCAAACTCACAGAGATCTGCCTGCCTCTGCCTCCAAAGTGCTGGGATTAAAGGCATGTGCCACCATGCCCAGCTTGGTGTTACATTTCTATTGTCAACAAACCCAATTTTCTCTAGGAACGATGCCAAATTAGTAACATCTCAGAGTTAGGATTAGGGCAGAGTTCTGTTCTTATGTTTCCAGGAGATTAAAAGCATCCAACTAAGGAGTCCAGGAACAACTGGATAGCTGAAACTTCTAAAGAAAGGGTATCAGACACCAAAGAAGGCAAGACAAATAGCCCAGATGATCCAACCTCATAGGCTGCCTCAATAGCTGTTTCCTCAAAAATCTATGTCCAGAACAACTTCAAAACGGCTACTAAGATGGTTCAGCCTTACAGACTGTTCAAGCCAGGACCTCAGTAAAGCCCTGAACTTTCCCACCCAAAGTTCAGCTTCTGACTACAAACTTCTTAGGACATTTAAATGAATAGCTGAACGTAAAAAATTCTGGACAACAAATGTTACTATTAAGTTACTTAACATTTTTTTCATTTTTATTTGGGCCCCCAAACAGGTTTCCTACATCCCAAATCATCAGGAAGCAATTTTAAGAGAGCAATGTCCCATTCCCAGAACATGGAGTGAGTGATTTTTTTGGTCATTTCATGGGTTATAGACATTTGTTGTCATTTAGGGGGATTAGTTACATGTTGTCAAGTGGTCTTGTTAAACAAGGTTTAGGAAGTTAGACCCAGAGATTTCTCTCTTTTTCTTTTCTCTATCCTTCTTTTACTCCTATGTAGAGGGAAATACTTGAAAAGAAAAAAGGGGATATAGACATGATATAGGAATAATAAAGTAATAGGAATAGATTACTGAATCTACTCATATATCTTTGTATATTGATACAAACTAAGGTTATATTTGGCTACATTGGTATAGATCTTTGTTTATTGATACAAAATTAAGGTTAACACTTTTTAGGGTATTGTACCTATGCAATTCTTTAAAATGCAATGTGAAGTTCTAGGCCTTTTGATAGCAACTATCACAAACTGTTTAGGATAATTAAGAAATGCAAACTAATAGTCATTCAAACTTGTCGTTTTGTTAGGTACTAGTTTAGTGTATCACAGATGTTTTCCTAAGTTAATCAGAAATTAAGTTGCTAAGAGACAAGCAACATATGCTTATTCAAATATATCTAGATATATAGATGGTCTTCAAAAACCTCTAGAGATCTGTAGAATATGGCATTTAAAGACGCTTTCTTAACTTAAGATTTTTTGATATTGAGGCATGTCAGCTTCTGAAAGCACCTGGCACTCGACTTCAAGTAGATGATGAGCATTGAAAAATCTCCATTTGCCGGGCGGTGGTGGCGCACGCCTTTAATCCCAGCACTTGGGAGGCAGAGGCAGGCGTATCTTTGTGAGTTCGAGGCCAGCCTAGTCTACAAAGTGAGTCCAGGACAGCCAGGGCTACACAGAGAAACCCTGTCTCGAAAAACCAAAATAAAAAAAAAAAAAAAAAAAGAAAAATCTCCATTTGGAGATGGCTGCATTAGTGGCAAGCTAGGGACTGTGCATGAAAAAGCCCTTGCTACAACTGTAGAGCGAATGCTGTCTGAAATGGACAAAATTTGAAAGCAGGTAAGTTGATAGCCTAGCTCTGCCAAGACAGAGTGGGAAAGTCCTTCATAATTCCTGCTTTACAATTAATGGCTGTCAGAGATTCTGGGCCAAAAGGTTGAAGCTCCAACATTATACAGTGAAACTGGGGAGTTTCCAGGCAGCCAGTTGTCTGTCATTTCTTAGTTTTTGAATCTGCTTGCTCTGTACTTCCTATTTATTCATATATATTTATCCTTCTCATGTCTCTGATGTGGTTGAAGACCAGATAGTTATAGTCCCACAGTTAAGTTTTAAGTTGTTTAGGAATTAAAAGGATGTTCTAGGCTAAGAAGATGTTTTTAAGTTGGTAATGCAAGTTAGAATGGAAATTGAGTTAGATATAGAATTTTAAACTCATTGAAACAGACAGATAATAGAATATTAATATCAGTAGCCAAATACATATGTATTTGACATTGGGAATTTATGCTATACCTTATAATTTTCTAATTGTTTTTATTGTTCTATATTGTTCTTATTGTTATAAGAAAAAGATCCTTTTATTGGACTAAAAGAGGGAAATGTTGGGAAGGATATACACCTTAAATTAAAAAAAAATCAAAATAGAAATGAATGAAATAGAAGAAAAAAATAAAATCAATGAAAGCAAGAATACAAATGATCAATGAATCTAAGAGCTGATCCTTTGAGATGATAAACAAGATGGACAGATACTTGGCTCATATTAACCAGAATAACAAGATGACAAAGTCAGAAATGAATATGGAGACATTACAGCAGACACCAAAGAAATCAGTTTTATTAAATTTTAAATGTTTTAAAGATTGATTTATTTATTAAATAAGGGAACACTTTAAAAGCCTCTACTCCATTAAATTGGAAAACATAAAGAAATTGATGAATTTCTTGATTCATCTAAACTGCCAAAGTTAAACCAAGAAGAGATTAACAATCTATGTAAACCCATAACAAAGAAGAAGATTGAAATAGTACTAATAAGCGTTCCAGATAAAAATAAAAGTCCACCTGCACTTCCTATATAATCAGATATATTTATCCCTTTCAGGTCTCTGAGGTGGTTGAAGAATAGATAGCTAGAATCTCATAGTTAAATTTTGAGTTGTTTAGGAATCAAGAGGGTGTTCTGGATCTAAGAAGATATTTTTAAAATTATGAGGCAAGTTAGTATGAAAGCTGAGTTAGGTATAGAACTTTAAACTCATGGAGATGGTTAGATAGTAGAATGTTAAAGTCAGGTGCCAAATACATATGGACTGGACATTGGGAATGTATGCTATGCCATATAACTCTCATAATTGTGGCCTATTTATTTCTGTTGTTTTGTATTGTATTTATAGTTATAAGAAAAAGAACCATTTTTTTGGACTGAAAGGGAGAGCTGTTGGGGGGAAAAAAGAAATACCTTAGCCGGGCAGTGGTGGCACACGCCTTTAATCCCAGCACTTGGGAGGCAGAGGCAGGCGGATCTTTGCGAGTTCGAGGCCAGCCTGGTCTACAAATTTAGTCCAGGACAGCCAGGGCTACACAGAGAAACCCTGTCTCGAAAAAACAAAAAAACAAAACAAAACAAAAAAAAGAAATACCTTAAACTAAAAAAAAAAAGAAAAACCAAGAAAAAGGAAAGGGAAGGGAATGGGGGGGTTGAGGGGGAGGAGGGTGGAAGGGTGGGACTGGAGGGGGGAGTAGGGAGGGGATTGTGATTGAGATGTAACTTGAAGAAATAGAAAATAAATTATTAAAAAAAAGAGAAGAGTTTGAGCTATACGTTTAGGTTAGATAATAGTAATATAATTAAATTCTAATATATAGTTAAATAATAAATATAATACATAATTTCAAAAAAAAGTCCAGGGCCAGATGGATTCATAGCAGAATTTTACCAGAATTTAAAGAACATTTACAAAAAATACTTTTAAAATTATTTTTAAAAATAGAAGTAGATCACTATCAAAGTCTTTCTTATGAAGTAAGTATTACCATAACGCCCCAAATCAGGTATTAGACACAACAACAAAGAATATGATGTAGATAGATACAAAAATACAAAAATCCTCAATAAAATATAAGCAAACCAAGTATAGGCACATGTCAAGAAGATGATCCACCATGATAAAGTTGGCTTTAGCTCAGAAATGCATTTTCAACATACACAAATCAACCTGTATGTTCAACATACATAAGAGAATAAATATGATAAATTGTATAACTGGACTTAAATACAAAAATCACATGATCATATCAATAGATGCAGAAAAAGTTTTAACAATTAAATATACATTCATGATACAAGTTCTAGAGAAAATAAAATTAAAGGGAATGTACCATAACACAGTAAAGCCTATATTTGACAAACTCACAGCCAGCATTGTCCTAAATGAACAAAAACTTGAAGCAATCTCATTAAGATGGTAATTCTGAGATAAGGCTCTCCATTGTTCCTACTCCTTTTCAATATAGTACTCTAAGCACTAGCTAGAGAAATAAAGTGAAGGAAATAAAAGAAGTACAAACAGGAAAGAATGAAGTCAAATTATCCTTATTTACAGATAATATGAAAAAAATATATAAGAGATCCCAAAAATTACCCTAGAAGGCTTTAGGAAAAATCAACAATTTCATCAAAGTGGTAAGGTACAAAACCAACTTACAAAATTCAGTATGCTTTCTAAATATCACTAACAAACACACAAAGAAAGAGATCATGGACACATATTTACAATAGCATCAAAGACAGGGTATCTTGGAATAAATCTAATCAACGAGGTAAAAAACCTCTGCAATGAAAACTTTAAGTGTCTGAAGAAAGAGATTGAGAAAAACACTAGAAAATGGAAACTCATTTGCTCATGGATTGGTAGAATTAATAGTGTGAAAATGACAAACCCACCAAAATCATTTACATATTTAATGTAATCCCAATCAAAACACCCAAAACATTCTTCACAGAAATAGAATAAAACATCATAAATGCATGGAACCATAAAAGATCCTGAATAGCCAAAGCAACCCTGAGTAAAAAGAATAATACTATAGAGATTGCCATGCCAGAGTTCAAAATCTATTCTAGAGATACAGAATAAAAACAATATGGTACTGGCACAAAACCAGACATGTAGATCTGTGGAATAAAATAGCAGACATGAGTTCATGTAACTATACCCATCTGATATTTTGAAAGAAGCAAAAAACATACCCTGTAGAAAATACAGCATCTTCAACAAATCGTGTGGGTAAATTAGGATCTCCACAGGCAGAAGAATGAAATTACACCCATATATATCATCCTGTACAAAATTAGCACCTGCTGAAACAAAGATCTCAATTTGAAACTTGAAATGCTAAAACTTCTAGAAGAAAACAGAAATAGTACCCTATAAGTTGTAAGCGTAGGAAAGAACTTTTCAACAGGACTTTGTTTGCTCAGATTTTAAGTCCAACAGTGCAGCACCTCTTAAAACTAAAAAGCTTCTGTACATCTAATGAAGCAATTAATCAAGTAAAGAAGCAACGCAAAGTATGAGAGAGAATCTTTGCCAGTTATACATCTGAAAGAGGATTAATACCTTGAATATACAAAGAACTCAAAAACAAAAAACAAAAGACTCAAGGAATGGGCTAGGAATCTAAACAGAGAGTTATCAATAGAAGAATTAAAAACGACTAGGCAAATATTTTTTAAAATGTTCATAACCCTTAAGCATTAGTGAAGTGCAAATTAAAGCAAATTTGAGATTTCACCTTACCCAAGTTGGATCATCTAAGATCAGCAAAGCATCTGATAACAAATGCTTGCAAGGTTGTGGGAAGAGAAACCCTTGCTCACTGCTGGGATTACAAATAGATGGAGACACTCTGAAAATCAATGTAGAGAGGTCTCAAAAAACCTGAAATCTACCACATGATACAGCTGTACCACTCATGGGCAAAGGACTGCACATCCTACTCCACAGATGCATGCTCAGACATATTTATTGCTCCCCTACTCACAGTAGCTAGGAAATGGAACAACCTAAATATTCCTCAACCTACAAGTGGATAATGAAGATGTGGTACATATATGCAATGAAATATTAATCAGCTGTAAAGAAAAATGAAAGTTCTAGGTCAGTGGTTGGACCCAGAAAATATATTATTGAGTGAAGTAACTTAGATCTAGATAGGCAAGCAGCAAATATTCTAAGTTTAGAGCTGGCTCCTACGTCTAAATCTTTATGTTTGAGCATACGACATGGAGTAACTGCAGAAACCCTGAAAATATAAAGGGACTATGGCAGTCTTGATGGGGAATAGAAGGATGTAGGTAATATGAAGATAAAAATGGAAAAATGAGGAGCTGATCTTCAAATGGGGAGGAGGATGGGGGTCAATACAGAAGGAGAAGGGATGAAAGAGAACACAAAAGTTGTTTGATAATATTGCAAGGAATCATATTATTTTATATTTATTTAAAATTATACAGTATGCACATGTATATATGTTTTTTTCTGGGAAGCACTGGCAGATGTCATTGTCATATATAATATACTTTGACTCACAATGCTTACTAGAAAAACCCCAGCACCAAGCAGAACCCTCCTTTTAAATGGTCATTCAGGTTACTCTGACTCCCCAAACATTACAGACTGTTGCTCTTGCACTTAGCTGCCTTTCAGAGGTTCAAGGTAAACCTCTATTGATGAAGATATGACTCATTTAGGACATAGAACTCAGTTCATTTGAGCTGTATTGAGCCCAAAAGCCTCCTTCCTGTGGTCTAGCTTCCGTAGTACCAGAAAATACTATCTAATCTGCTATGGCAGGGGAGTAGTTCATAGTACCACCCACATGAAATATCTGTTAACCACAGTAGTGAACAGCATGGCAAGATATTTTTAAATGTGCAATAAGTGACACTCACGTACTTGTAATATCCAACAATTGTTAAATTGGACTTCAGGTCCACGCAACAATGAGGGAAATCATACCTACTTCTAGAATCCTAGCCAACTGCCTTAGGCTAGTGAAGTTATTAGTCTTAGCAGAGAATGTGCTACCAACTTTTTTCTATAACAGCATAATTCCTAAACAATATTCTAAATTTTATATCCACAGGTAAGGGTAACCAACCATCCTTCATGAAAGAATTCTCTCCCCCCCCCTTTTTTTTGAGACATGGTATCTCTGTGTATCTCTGACTGTCCTGGAACTCACTTTGTAGACCAGGCTGGGCCTCGAACTCAAAGAGATCCACTTGCCTCTACCTCCCAAGTTCTGAGATTAAAGGTGTGTGTCATCACTGCCTGGAAAAGAAGCTTCTCTTTACAACAAATGGACACCATCACAGAAAAACAACAACTGGACACAATGGAGAGTTCATTGGATCATGAGGCACCCAATCCCACTGGATGTATCTACATTACAGCTCCTGCATGTTTGGCTCAGGGAACATCACACAAAAAGGGGACTGAATGAATGTTTCTGTCAGAGCCAGAATACTAGGAAGTCTTCTGTAATGGAAGTTCTTTAGTGAATTAGTAAGGGTCTTTGGAATGCAGATCGGCCTGGCACAAGGTAGTGTATGGTCCTGGGCATAAGAAGGAAAGCCTGGGAAACTGAAAAAGGGGGTTTTGGATTGGCACTGTTTCTCAACGTGGCCATACTTTGAAAGACTCTAGCTAAAGATTGTGGTTTAGGTGAGCGGAACCCAGATTGGACTGAGGCAATGTGAAGCCTCATTTTGGAGCGGTAGAGGCTGCTGGGTCTGTGAGAGATGAGGACATTGCCCTGCTGAGGAGCGAAGCCGAAAAGTCACAGAAACTTCGAGAGAGCACCTTATGGAAGGGTGTGGCTGTTGACCTCCAGAGAGCTGTAAGTTAGCAACAGAAACCTTGAGAGACAATGAACTATAGAAGTCTGAGAGCCCTGGGAGAGAGATTCCTGTGCCAGAGATGATGAGGTGTGAAGCAGCATGTGCCATTTACTGACTCCAATGCCACACTGACAGGAAAAGCTGCAGAGCATGGCTTTTGCTTGAAGGCAAGCCCGGGAGGCCGAGAAAAGCCATGGAAAGGTGGTTGGCCTGAGGCATGAGGCTTGTACATGATCTGAAACCACAGCGAACAGACAACAAAACAGGTTGGAGTGTAACCCCTATCACATGGGTTTTTGCAAGGCTCAGATGAGTGATAGAACCAGCAAGGTGGTGACACCAAAAAGTAGACCGGGTGGCACAGCATTTGTGCTTTGTAAATTTGAAGCCAACCCCAAGCTGAGTGGCTGAGTCAAGCTGACTGAATGAGCCAATAGACAGTGGTGGTGCTAGGCCCTGACCCTAAGGAGGCTGAGGAGATTGAGAAGGAGGCAGGAGGTGGTCTCTGTCCCATGAGGAGGCCCCAGCAAGACCAAAATGCCAACGCTGACTGAAGAGGCCTGGAGCCCAAGCTGAAGTGAGGAGTGGCTGACGTGGTAGCCAAGTAACCACAAAAGCCTATGGGCAGTGGAGGCAACTTGAAAGGAGAAGGCCTCAAGAAGGCTGCCATAATAATACCAGAGCCAGACTGCTGAGTGCTGATTGAGGAGTTCCTGCAGTTGGAAAGCTGACCAGCTGCCTAAAAAGACCCATGGCCTGGTATCCTTTCTAAGGGTTACAGTAGGGGTTGTTTAGGTATTGTTAGGTTATAAATGTTTATTAGGAATTAATAAATACAGTTTAATAAAATGTTTGGTTACAGTTTTCTGTGAAAATTTCTTCTTAGTCTGAATAAACTATGGGAATCTCAATATACATGCTAATACAGAAGGGAGGAAATCTTACAGGGGCCCATCCCTAGACAAAGAATTCTAGGCAGCTAATGACTGCTAAGAATTACTCTTGAGGATTCAGTGATGGGCCCCATAATTGGTTATATAATACATGGTGTTCAGTTCTGAAACCATAGACACACAAACAATAAAAATGGAGTCAGCATGTTGTGTTACCGAACTTTTAAGAATTATTCAATACTTATTTATTAACAATATTCACTTATAACAAATACCAACACTTTCTTAACTATTAACCCTACAAATTCCTACAACTCCTTTAACCTATCCACTAAACCTATTGATAATTATTTTCCTAACCTTTTAGAAGGATATGAAAGACCCGGGGGAGGGAAGTTCCTCACCTGACGCTCAGGATATCACAGCCGCCCCAAAACTCGCAAGAGACCATCTTGATGCAATCGCAAGAGGTTTATTTCGGGGGGAAGGGGGGGAAGGAGGGAAAGGGGGGGAAAGGGGTAAAAGGGGAGAAAGGGAAGAAAGGGGGGAAAGGGGGAAAGGGGGGCTCAGTGCACTGAGGGCGCCATTTGTATTCCATGCAGGGGTAGGAGACGCCACCATGATTTGGGGGAGAGTAGAGTATTTTATAGGGGAGCACCACAGATTAAGGGGGTGGAGGGAAATTACAGGTGGGAAGTACCAGCCCAGCCCATTGTTTACCACAACCCAAGGGGGAGGCGAAATACAGGTGGAATGTACCAGCCCATTAGTTAGTCAGCAGGAAACATCCTACATCTGTTTGTCTCAGGAATGAATCTAATCTTGTTTTGTTATCTACTTTGTGGTCAGCCAGTTCCTGAAACCCTGGGGGCCCGAGGCCCAATTGACCTTCATTCTTGGTTTCACCCTTTTTATGGTCAGCTAAGTTCCTGGGACCTGGCAGCTGGCCTGGCCCTACTGCCGACTTAGGGGGTCTCTTAATAATTTTTATTCCCTTCAGATACAGTCTCTGGGGAAGGTCTTCAGTCATCAGGAACACAGTCTCTGTGGTAGACCCTTAACGCACTTAGCAGTCCTTTTTCTGGAATGTCTCAGATGCAGGTTCATCAGTGTAAATTGCAGTCTCACTTTAAATAAGGCTTGATGCTTTCTTCTCTCTGGGAGATCCCAGCTGTCTGTAAGCCAACTTATTTCTTTCCTATCAGCAACTCTGTCACTCTGCCTCAATCCTTAAAGCCAGCCACAGTTTCATTTAGGCTACTGTTCGGACAGGTCAAACCCCTCTAGGCAAAAGTTGAGCCACGGGGTTTAGTCCTTGGCCTTTTGTTGTCTTGTTGAGGCTTTCTTTGCTCACCAGCTTTTTTCTGCCTCAGGGAGATCTGGCCATCAACTGATGGCCAGCACTTTTTTCAGCAGGACTCGGAGCTCTCTAGCATCGGGGGGCCTCTCTTTGATGGGGCTCCGTGCACTGTCCTTAAATAGGAGGAACAGACAGACAGACAGAGACACACACACCAATAATAATGAAAGAGTCTATCAATTTGAGGGGAGCATGGAAGAAATGGAGTTTGGAGGAAGTGGAAGGAGTAGGGGAAAATGATGTTTGTGATATTTTAATTTAAAATGCATAAAATTTACATTTATTTGTTTTTTATTTTTTGTTTCTGTTTTTTTTTTTTTTTTTCCAAGACAGGGTTTCACTATTCAACCAGCCCTGGGTGTCCTGGAGCTCACTTTGTAAACCAGGCTGGGTTCGAACTCAGAGAGATCCCCTTGCCTCTGCCTTCTGAGTGCTGGTATTAAAGGTATACACCACCATGCCCGGCAAATTTACATTTATTTACTTATTTATTTTGTATGTGTGTGGCAGACATGGGCTAACTTGTGCAACAGTGCATATGTGGAGGTCAGAGCAGCAGTTCCTCGCCTTCCACCACATAGGTTCCGGCCATCACACTGAGGTCATCAGGCTTAGCGGCAGGCACCTTTCCTTATTGAGCCACCTTACCTATTACTTTTATTATTCTCTTAAAATTAATTTAAACTTTTCTTTTTAAAAAGAATTCTATACACGAGCACTATTTCCCTTCTTCCCCTCCACTCCAACTCCTTCCATGTTTTGTCCCACTCCCCTTTTAATTCAGTACCTCTTTTATAACTGCTGGTTACATACACATTTTGTCTATTTGGAGTTGCTCATATATACACATATTTAAGGGCTGACCACTTGGAATTGGGATTGGGTAACTTACTTATTCATGGAGAAAACTGAATCTTCTTTTCCTTAGCACCCATTGATTGCCTGTAGCTCTTCATCTGTGGTAGGAGAGGGGTTTGTGAAATTTTCCCCATCCAAGTTG
>CAJQZJ010032158.1:4476399-4521225 GCA_907164525.1 Lophiomys imhausi
TAGATGTTTTTAAAATTGTGATGCAAGTTAGTATGAAAGCTGAGTTAGATATAGAACTTTAAACTCATGGAGATGGTTAGATAGTAGAATGTTAAAGTCAGGTGCCAAATACATATGGACTGGACATTGGGAATGTATGCTAAGCCATATAACTCTCATAATTGTGGCCTATTTATTTCTGTTGTTTTGTATTGTATTTATTGTTATAAGAGAAAGAACCATTTGTTGGACTGAAAGGGGGAGCTCTTGGGGGGAAAAAGAAATAGCTTAAACTAAAAAAGAAAAAAAGGGTAGAGGATGGGGGTTGAGGGGGAAGAGGGTGGAAGGGTGGGACTGGAGGGGGGAGTAGGGAGGGGATTGTGATTGAGATGCAACTTGAAGAAATAAAAAATAAATTATATAAAAAAGAACAGATGTCCATCTTAACATCAAAAAAAAAAAAAAGAACTGGGCTCCACAACTCTGCATTTTTATTGGAATTGTTGTTTTCTGTAATAGTCTCTGTTGCAAAATGAAGATCTTTGTTGTTATGGCCACAATTCTATAGAGGCAATTTAAGGGAAGTAAGATTTATTTTGGCTTTTTGTTGAGAGGGTTCATTTCATTATGGTAGAGAATGTATGGGGATGGCAGCAGATTGTGTTTGTGACTTGGCAAATCAGGAACCAGAGTGCTTGGGTATGAAGTGCGGTGACAAATATTTCATTCATAATACCTCAAAAACATTAAATAAGGTACATAGGAATAAACATAACAAGGAAGTTAAAGGCCTCTATAATGAAAACTTTAAGGCATTAAGAAAATAAAGCTGAAGAAAATATTACAATGGAAAAATCTTCTGTTATGATGGAGTAGAATCATTGATATCATGAAAGTGGCTATATTACCAAAGGTTATCTTGAGATTTGACACAACTCCCATCAAAATTCAAAAGACATTCTTCACAGAATAGACAAAACAATTCAATTATTTATATGGAACCACAAAAGACTGGATAGAAAAAGCAATCCTAAGGAGAAAGAGCAATTCCCCCAACAACTGGAGTGGATACTATCTCTGACTGTTGCCAGTCTATGGATCCCTTTCCCTTAACTGGACCACTTTGACTGGCCTTAGGAGGAGAGGATGGACCCAGTCCTGCAGCAACTTGATATGCCAGGGCAGGTTGGTATCCATGGGGGGGGCCTCCCCTTTTCAGAGAAGAAGGGGAAAGTGGCATGGGGGGAGGGGTTGTATGAGGAGGCAGTGGGAAGAGAGGAGGGGGCTGCAATTGTAATGTAAAGTGACATTTAAAAATAAAAAGAATAAAAAAAATCACCAAGCTGCATACTGCTACATATGCGTGGGGGGTTGAGTTCCAGTCCATTTGTGTACTTTGCTTAGTGGTTCAGTCTCTGTGAATCCCCAAGGCCCAGGTTAATTGACTATTGGTCTTCTTGTGGAGTTCTTCTTCCCTCCAGGTCCCTCAATCCTTCCCTTAACTCAACTACCAGAGCTCCATCTAATGTTTGACTGTGTATCTCAGCATCTGTTTCAGTCTGTTGCTGGGTAGAGCCTCCTGGAGGGAAGTTATGCTAGGTTACTGTCTTTAAGTATAGTAGAGTATCATTATAGTGTTAGGGTTTGACTCTAGCCAATGGGATGGGTCTCAAGTTGGGTCAGTCATTGGTTTGCCATTGCTCCATCTTTGTCCCCACACTTCTTGTACGCCAAATTTTGGGTAGAAGATTTTGTGGATAGGTTGGTGTCCTTATCCTTCCAATGGGAGTCCTGCCTGACTATTGGAGGTGACCACTTCAAGCTCTATATATCCCACTGCTAGGAGTCTCAGCTAGGGTCATCCCCATAAATTTCCTGGAGCCTCTCCGGTTCTACATCTCTGGCATATCCTAGAGATGCTACCCCAAGACCCAGGTATACAAACCTGGTATTTACCCAAAAGATGCTCCACCATACCATAAGTATACTTGTTCAACTCTGTTAATAGCAGCTTCATTTGTAATAGCCAGAAACTGGAAGACTACTGATCTTTGTATGTTAGTTTTGTATCCTGAAACTTTCCTGAAGTGTTATTAGATGTGAGTTTTCTGGTAGTTTCTAAGTTTCTTTTCTTTTCTTCTCTCTCTCTTTTTTTTGGGGGGGGGGCTAGAGAATAATAACGGTGTTTTTTTCTTTTTTTGAAAAACATATATTTATTACTTCAAGTTATATCTCCATAACCACAGCCTCCCTCTACCCCCTCCTGGTCCCACCTTCCCACCCTCTACTCCCTGTTCCACCTATCCCATCCCTCTGTTGTGGGGTGCTTCAATGTATCGGCCACATTCAGTTCATTAGTCACTTGAGGTCTAAGAGCTTCCTCTTGCACAGTGGGCAAGTTTCGCTAGGGTGGAGTGCCCTACTAACAGATAACCAAGTCTGTTTGGAACCAAAACTATTCCTGGTCGGCTGGACAACAGGGTTCTGGAGCTTTTGTTAAGAATTAACTCTTGTGAATACATCTGGACCTCCCCTGGGGAGTTCTGTGGTCTGACATTCTGTTCCTCCCTAGCTGCTGATCTTTGATCCGAGGCAAAAGTACATTCTGTAGTTTGGTAACCTAGCAACCCAATGGCACCAAGTCAGGACAAGGTAGTTTTTGCTAATACTTCCCGCTTCTGCAAAGCATATATTCAGCTATGAGAAAATAAAGTTTGAGACTTGATCAGAATCCTGTCTTGTCTCCATTCTCTCCTGTCTGTTCTGTCCCCCTTCCAGGACCTGCGCCCCCCCCCCCCCCCAGCCCTCGTTCGCTTCCCCACGGATTGGGGCAAGTGGCACCCAAACAAGGACAAGGGTATGAGGCTGTTCCTGGACGTCACCTTCTACAGTCGGCTAGAGTTCCTTGGGTCACCGTCCCCCGGACCAGCAAAGGCCTGCATAGGAGTCTCCACGGATCGCCCGCCCATGAGCTTGACTCCGTGAGGTAAGTGGTGATGAGATCATGGGACAGACATTAAGTAAACATGAGTTATTTGTTCAAGGTTTAAAGGATTCACTCAAGACACGAGAAACTAGGGTTAAGAAAAAGGATTTGGTTCACTTCTTTCAATTTATTTCTGATCTCTGCCCCTGGCTTCCCCAGTAAATGAAAAGAAACTCTCTCACTCCTAGCGAAGAGGCTTCTCTCATAGAGGAGGTCCTTCCCTACACTCAATCTACACTTTGTGCACAGGCTTTGTCACTCCCCTCGGAGGTGGACTCTCTTACTAAACAAGCTAAGTCCAAACTTTGTCAAGACTTATGGTCTCTTAGCGACCTCTTGCTGTCTACACAGGAAGAGGTCACCTTGATCAAAGCCCTCCGTGAAGTCGTGAAGTCGACAAGTCGACATGGAGCTCGGCTCCCTGTCCAGCTGCCCCCATTCCCTGCCCTCTTTCGCTCAAACCTAAGTCTAAATCTAAGTCAAAAACTCTTCAAGCTTTCCGAGTCACCTGTTCACAGTCTGCCAAGCAGCCAGGGGATATGACTGCCTCTGATGAGGGACATGAGGATGATAATTCTGGTGAGGAGGATGAGGATTCGGCCCAACCCAAAACTGATGGTTCAGAGGGGGAGGGAGACACTGACACAACTAACACTGACCCCACTGCCTCACACCAGCGTTACAAACGCTTAAAGTTTAGACATATTAAAGAGCTTAAGGGGGCCGTTGCTGCTTATGGCTTGACTGCTCCTTTCACATTTTCACTTCTGCAATCATTAAGTAATGAATGGCTTACTCCTAATGATTGGCAATTACTTACTAAGGCTACACTTTTCTGGGGTGATTATTTGTTATAGAAGGCTGATTATCATGACAGGTGCCAAGAATTCACTTGGCGCAATGCCATTGCTAAGGGCACTTCACAATCTTGGACTGATAAAAAACTTTTGGATCAGCTCCCTTCGATTCCAACGAGTGACAAGCCAAATTCCCTCCTGGCTTGCTGACCCAGATACAGCAGGCTGCCATTCTGGCATGGCAAACACTTCCCTGAAAACTGCACATTAATTAATTAATTAATTAATGTAGTTATTAGTAAGTATAAACTGTAATATTAGGCTGGCAGAGTGGCCGACGGAGTAGCTGGTGGTTTGGCAGAGGAGCAGGCTACCTGGCCTGAGTGCCTTCACCGGTTGCCTAACTTATCCTGGACAAAGAGCCCTGGGACCAAAGGTGGCCTACGCCACCTATAATCTAAACTCTGTTAATTAATATAAGTTGTTATATTAGGCCGGTAGAATTACTGGCGACTTGGTGGGAGATTCACCTGGGCTCAAGGGGAGTCTGGGAATCCAACAGCCCGGACTGCTTGGACTGAGGACCTATAAGCCGCTGCAGTCTTTTCCCCAATAATTAAACACACCAAGACCTTTTAATATTTTAACACTTTCTCTCTCTCTCTCTCAATCAATCAATACATGTCCTTCCTCTTTCCTCCATCTGTAATGTCCCCCATCCCATCTTCTTTATTCAAGATATGACCATTGGCTATGTAACATATGCTTCTACTATGATATACCACTATATGCTGCTCTTATTAAAGATTAAAACATGGTTCCATTTGATCTTGAAAAAAAAAATATTTTAACACTTAGCCCTTAGCTGGGCAGACTCTCAATTAGCTACTCTAAGTTAACCCCAAACCAACACGTGCCTGCGAGTACCTTCCAGACTTCTCCAGACGCCTTTCTCCTTCTGTGTCTCCAGCGGAAAGGGGAGAGCGTCTCTGTGTGTGTGGAATTCCTGCTGATCAGAGGAAGTCCCACCTTCCTATATCCTTTCTGCCCAGCTAATTGGCCATACACGACTTTTATTAACCAATCAAGAGAATGCCTCAGAAGGGGCGGTAACCAGATCTCAGCATTGAATTCAATGTATCAGAAACAATATTAGACCTTCCCTCAACATCTCCCCCTTTAAGTCTAACAAAAGGCTCCTTTTCTTAACAATAAACACAATACAGTAACAATAAATACAATAAAAACAATTATGAAAACTAAAAGGTGTGACATATATCTCTCTTGATGAGTTTAAGGATCTACACCTAATTCAACTTCCATCCTAACTTACATTATTAACTAAACCATCTTAACCTTAAAACATCCTTTTAATTCCTAGATGAATTAAAATTTACTGTGATGTTATAACTATGTAGTCTTCAATCACATCAGAAACCTGAGAAGGATAAATATGTCTGAATAGATAGGAAATGCAGAGCAAGCAACTTCCAAAACTATGAAATGACAAACAACTGGCTGCCTAGACATTCCCCAGTTTCTATAACATTGGAGCATCATCTTTAGCCTTCTGGCCAAGCATGTCTCACAGACTTAGTTGTGGATCAGGAAATAAGATTTGCCCATTTTGTCTTTGCAGAATCAGGCCATGAATTTACCTGCATTGAGCTCTGGTCCATTTTTGGACTGTAATATAGTCTATTGAGAGAGCAGGGGCATTTCTGCCTAGTAGGAATCATCTCCTGATGGGAGATTTCTTGATGCTCATTATCTCCTTTGGAAGAATTTAAAAAAAAAAAAAACAAATGTGGGTGTCCTTGTATTTTGAGCATAGATATTCAGTATGGAGATGTCATCTTGATGAATTTTTCCTTTGGCGAGCATATAGTGTCCTTCCCTATCTTTTTTGATTAATTTCAGTTGAACATTTATTTTATTTGTTATTAGGATGGCTACTCCAGCTTGCTTCCTGGGACCGTTTGCTTGGAAAATCGTTTCCCAGCCCTTTACTCTGAGGTAGAGTCTATCTTTGTTAGTGAGGTGCGTTTCTTGTTTGCAGCAATATGATGAGTCTGTTTATGAATCCATTCTGTAAGCCTGTGTCTTTTTATTGGGAAGTTGAGTCCACTGATGTTGATGGATATTAATGACTATAGATTGTTATTTCATCTTGTTTTCATGTAGGTGGTATTTGTGTGTTTATTTTGGTTTAGCTGCAGTGGAGTTTTTGTTTTTGTTTTTTTTTTCCTGTGTTTCCGTGGGTGTAGAACTATCTTCTCTGGGTTAGAATTTTCTTTTTAGGACTTTTGTAGAGATGGATTTGTGGATAAATATTGTCTAAATTTGGTTTTCTCATGGAATATCTTGTTTTGTCTGTCTATGGTGATAGATAGTTTGGTGAGTATAGTAGTCTGGTCTGGTACCTGTGGTCTCTTTGGGCTTGTAGAACATCTTCCCATGCCCTTCTGGCTGTTAACTTTTCTGAGGAGAAGTCAGGTGTAATTCTGATGATTCTGCCATCCTATGTTACTTGACATTTTTCTCTTATAGCTTTTAATATTCTTTCTTTGTTCTGTACATTTGAAGTTTCAATTATTATGTAGTAAGAGAAATTTCTTTTGTGGTTTAATCTATTTGGTACTCTGTATGCCTCTTGGAATTTTACCATCATCTCTTTCTTTAGGTTTGGGGAATTTCCTTCTATGATTTTGTTGAAAATATTTCCTGGAACTTGGAGTCGGGAGTCCTCTCTTTCAACTTTTTTCTATAATTCTTTGGTTTTGTCTTTTCATTGAGACCTTGATGTCTTGGATGTTGTGGGTGAAGAATTTTTTAGAATTTTCATTTTCTTTGGTTGTAGTTTACTGATTTCTTCAATCAAGACTTCCATGCCTGAGATTCTGTCTTCCCTCTATTGTATCCTATTTGTGATACTCATGTCTGTAGTTCCTGTTCTTTTTCCTTGGTTTTACCCCCTGGATTGTCTCTGCTTGTGTTTTCTTTATTGCTTCCATTTCCAATTTCATGTCTTGAACTGTTTTATACGTTTCATGTTCCAATTTGGTTGTCTTTGCCTGTGAATCTTTCCTAACCTTGTCTCTTTCTCACTCTTGTTTGACTGAGTCAGCTTGGAGGTTTTTAATGGAATTATCCATTGCTATCATCTGTAATTTTGTGGCTTCTTTAAATTCTTTAAGGGATTTATTTTCTTCTTTTAAAGCCTCTATCATTTTCATAAGTATAGATTTGTCATCATCTTCTCATGTTTCAGCCACGGTGTGATGTTCAGGGCTTGCTGTATTAGTATGACTAAATTTTGTGGGAGTCTTATTTCCCTGGCTTTTGTCAGTTTTGTTTCTTTGCTGGTCTTTTGCTCTCTGCTCTTCCTTATGTTGTTTGTTGTTTGTTCCTGGTGCTTTCTGAACTTGGTGCCAAGGAAGGAGGTTTGGTATGGAGGCCTTGTACTCTTGTTGGCATGTAGCTCTGCACAGGCTGCGTAGTCCTGTGTAGTCTTGAGGGTGAAGATCAGGGAATCACAGGAGGCGCAGGTTCAGAATATGTCATTTGGAGAGACTGCCCCAGCTCAGAGCAGCTTGGAGAGTCTGAGTTGGGCAGTGCAGGGTGTTGGTGGGGGAAAGGAAGTGGAGATCTAACCTAGGTGTTGGGGTTCAAGGAGACCTGAGGTGGTGCAAGATCCAAAGGATGGAGCTGGATGCTCCTTGGGAGTGAGACCTTGTCACCTCTGGTGGGGCAGGAAAGGTACAGTGGGCTTGGAGCATAGCTCTCAGCTCAGGTGAGCTGGATCTGTCCCAAAGGGCTGGTCAGCATAGGGTAGGTGGGGGGCAGGGAAAGGGAGAAATACAACCTGTGTAATCCTGAGGGTGAAGGTCAGTGAATCTCAGCAGGTGCTCGTCTGCAAGATGTCATTTGAGGAGACTGCCCCCAGCTCAGAATAGCCTGGAGAGTCCCAAGACGTTGGGCAGGGTGGGACATTAGTGGGGTTGAGGGAGTGGAGATCTAACCTAGGTATTGGGGTTCAAGGAAACCCGAGGTGGAGCCGCCTCTGAAGGATGGAGCTGGATGCTCCTGGGGAGTGAGGCCTTGTCACCTCTGGAGGGGCAGGGAAGGTACAGTTGTTTTTTCTTTTTTATTGTTTTTTCATTATTTAAAATAATGTTTTAATTTAAAATTATTTTGATTATATTGTTTACCTCCTCCAAGTTCTTCTAGATCATCTCCTCCTCCCTACCTACTCAACTTTAAGTTTTTTCTAAAAATATAAAAACCCAATACAACAACAAAATCCCCTAAAACCAAGAAAACAAAATACTACACAAAAGTCCCCCCCCAAACCACCAAATTGTAACCAAATAAACACACATACACAAATTTGGATTCCATTAAATGTTGGTCAACTACTTCTGAATATGAGGCTTATCCTGGAGTGGTTGATATAGCCATTGTCATTCAATTGGAAAGAACTGATTTTTCCTTTCTCAGCAGGTATAAATGACAGTTCAGTTTTTACCCTTTGCCCTAGTGGCTAACTTTACATTCATTCACTCATTCATCCATCCATTCATTTTTAAAAATTATAACAAAATAAAATGATAAGATAAAACAAAACCTATCATATCAATGTTGGACAAGACAATACAAGAGAAAGAAAAGAACCCAAGAGAATGCACAAAAACCAGAGACCCATTCATCTGTACACTCACGAATCCCATAAAAATACTAAACTGGAAGCCATAAGGCAAAGGACCTGGTATAGTCCCATGCAGACCCTGTGCATGTTTCTTGAGACTCTGTGAGCCATGTGAATGTTGCTCATTTTTATTTAGAGTTGTGGTAATACTAATACTCTTAAGAGTCCTAATGCTGTACTTTTAAAAACTTTTCCTCATGTTGTGGTAACCACCAACCATAAAATTATTTTTGTTACTACTTCATAACTGTAATTTTGCTACTGTCATGAATTGTAATATAAATATCTGATATATAGGATGTTCTTAGTTGGCCCCTGTGAAAGGGTCCTTTGACACTCAAAGGGATTGTGACCCACAGGTGAGAACTAGTAATTTAGAGGGTCTTGTTTACTTGGTGTCCTTCATCCCCTTTGGTTCTTACACTTTTCTGCCTCTTCTTCTTTAGAGTTCCCTGAGCTCTGAGGGGAGGGATGATTTGACGGAGACATCCCATTTAGGGTTGAGTGTTCCAAATTCTCTCACTTTCTGTGTAATATCTGGATATGGGTCTCTGTATTTGTTGCCATCTGCTGCAGGAGGAAGCTTCTCCAATGATAGCTGAACAAGGCACTGATCTATGAGTATAGCAGAATATAATTAGGAGTAATTTTATCATCACATTTTTTTTTAGACCAGTATTATTTGGTTTTACCTTAGGCCCCCTATCTATTCCATTTCATGGAGTGGGCCTTAATACATATAATTTATTTGCTGGTTACTCCCATAAGCTTTGTGCCACCTTTGCGCTAGCATATCTTTTTTCCCCAGTGTTTTTCTTTTTATTGTTTTTTATTTTGTGAATTTCACATCAGACACCCTGCCTGTTCCCTCTCTTTTCTCACCTCCCCTCAGACCCACCCTTTACCCTTGAAACCTTTTCCATTATAAAAAAAAAATCATTGTGGAAGCTGTAGTGTATCTCAGTGTGTCCCACAATATTCCCTTTTGTCCATACATTTTTGCTTGCAAATGTGAATTATAATGACTCCTTGGTCTGGTGTGAGGCCTCCTGAGTGCTGCAGCAGGCAAGTGTGGTGGGGTTAGTGATAGCATTTAATAGTATAGGGATCTTGGAATAGCAAAAGCCTGGACTTATGTCCGATGTAGTATGTCCTTGGGAACATGCCAAGGATGGATGACATGCAGAAGCATGCCTGAGGTGCCTGCCAGTATCCATGGCAACAGATCTCATGGTCTCCAGGTCCTCTGCTGCTCCTCGGCCCTCTGCAAGAAAGGCTATGGAGGGACACATTGCCCAGGGTCATAACTTGGAGGTGCAAGAAAGCTTCTGCTGAAAATCTGCTGCCAATTCATTATGACAGGTGAAGATATTTAAGTCAAGATTCATGTGGACAGAGCGATCTCCTCCTCCTGTTTCACTCACGATCCTCACCTGGCAGAGAAACTTGCATCACAGTCTTACAGGGAGACTTACCAACCTGTTTCAGGTCTGGGAATGGATTCTCCCTGGAATTTTGGAGTGTTTGGTGGGGAGTTGTCTCCCCTCGGAGCTCAGGGGGTTCAGATTGGACAGAGCACTGAAGCGAGACCCTTGCAGGCCTAAAGCATCTGAATGGTGAGCCTAAGAAACTTTTCATTTTGTAAATGATTGGACTCTATAAACTGTCTTAAGATCTGATGAACGAAATTAAGAGACTTTAAGACTGAAAGATTTGATGAAGACCAGCCATCCATAAGGATCCATGCCCAGAGTAAAATATCCTTTTGAGAAGCCTTAGCTTAGTGTTAAATGTTTGTATTATAGCTACTAAGGTGTTATAGATTAGGTTTTAGAGTTAGGGTTCGGGCTTTAGGATTTAGGAACTTTATAGGCAATTGTTAGGTAAATGTTAAGTATTAATAAATATATCCATGATAAATAAAAATTTACTGTTACATGTAAGTGATTGGATTAGCTCTCCTGCTTTCATGACCCCATCAAGAGTAAATCTCTCAACTGCTACCTGTGGCAAGGGCAAGAGAGTAAAGGGGATCTCTTCCTCACCAACACCACAAAGCAGACAGAAGGGAGAGCTGGCTCACCCACAACTGCCACATCCAGGGCCAGCTGTAGTATGATACCAAGGCAAGGTGCAAGGCCTGCTCTCCTGAGTGCTGCAGCATGTGAGGAGCATGGACAGCACTTCGTCTCTTGTGACCCCATCAGGGCCAAATCTTCTGTTGCCTCTGGTGGTGAAGGCAAAAAGGGGAGAGATCTCTCCCTCTCCAACACCTCCACAAATCAGACAGAGGCAGAGATGGTTCTCCCACACTCACTCCTTCTGGACTGGCTCACCCACAACCCCCACATCCAGGACTAGGCAAGATGCAGGGCCTCATCTCCCAAGTGCTGGAGCATTTGAGGGGCCAGGACAGCTCTCCTATTTTTGTGACCCCATTGGGGTCAGATCTCCTGTCTATCACTGGTAGTGAGGCAAAACGGGAGGGGAACTCTCCCTTGCCAACACCACCGAAAAGCAGACAAAAAATAGGGTTGGCTCTCCCACATTCACACACCCTTGGGGCTGCCTCATCCACTACCCCCAGCCCCATCCAGGGCCAGGCAGAGCTCCCCTAGTCTCTGGCTTGCTTCCTGTCCTGAGAATTCATCTGGTGCTTGCCTGGTGCTGGGCTGGTGGTTGACACAGGCTAGCTCCCCTTCTGGGTCCCATGATATTGAAGTTTTGTTGGTATTTTGGGTCCCATGACATTGAAGTTTTGTTGGTATTTGACTTGCTTCCCCCTCCCCCAGGGAATTTTAGGCTACTATTCATTTGTATGTTCATAGGTCAGAAACACTGAATGAAGATACAGCCTTTCTCCTCTCTGCCACCTACTGATGGATACATGACACAGCGGCCAAATCTGTGCCTCTTGGGAAGAGCCTTAGCATATCTTGCAGGCTGGATACCATTGTAGATAAAGTGATGGTGGCTTGGTGTTTATGTTTCTCTTTTTACAGAGTGCATAGTAGCTTCCTGTACCAGAGACATTGGAACAGAGAGATGATACTCTATATAGGCACTATCTCAGCAACTCTGGTAGAATTTGCTGAAGGAGGTGGAGACAGGAGTATCATGAGTTTAAGTAAAGAATCATATTGTCTAAATAAGATAGCTCAATTTACTTCTTTCCTATTTTTAATTCCTTTTAAATAATCTTGTCTTATTGGTCTAGTTAAGACTTCAAGTACTGTATTGAACAAGAAAAGGGAGAATTGATATCATCCTTTCCTATTCTTGATTTTATAAGACATGTTCTTAATTTACCCCTATTTTGTAAAATTTGGCTATAGATTTGTATATGTATATATACACACACACATATATGTATCTCCTTTTTGTTTTTTTTTTTGTTTTTTTGTTTTTTTCCTTTTTGTTTTTAAGAATGTTGGATTTATTCTTAATTTCTCCAGGGCTTATATTATAAATCATGTTGAACTTTGCATTCTTTGTATCTATTTATATGATCATTTTATTTCTTTCTTTAAGTTTATTTAAATTAAAATTATTGATTTGTATGTGTTGACTCAACCTTGCACCTCTAGGATAAAGCTGACTTGGTCATGAGATATGATATTTTTAATGTATTCTTAAGTTTGGTTTGCAAGTATTTTGTTGAGAAAGTTTGCAACTGTGTTCATCAGAGAATTTGATCTGTGATTTCTTTATTTTTTTGTTGTTGTTGTATCTTTATCTGATTTTGGGATTAGGATAATAGCAACTCTATAAAATAAGTCCTGATAGGGTTCTCTTTCTTGATATTTTGTGTAAAATTTTGAGAAGTATTTGGTATCAAGTCTTCAGTTTTGATGATTCCAGCAGTGAATCCATCTGGGCTTTTCTTTGTGGGGAAACTTGATTAGAGCTTTGATTGATGTCATTGCTTGTAATTAGTCTAAGTTATTTATATAATCTGGCTTTACTAGGTGGTCATGCATTTAGAGATGAATCTATTTCTTTATTTCTAGATTTTGGGAATATGAGTTTCCAAGGTATTCCTAATGATGTTTTTTGATTTTGTTGGAGGCTGTTGTAGCTTCTTTATCACCTTGAATTGTCATAAGCTTGGGCTTTTTGTTTTTGTCATTTTGGTTAAGGATTGGTTATTCTTGTTAACTTTAAAAAAGAACTAACACTTTGATTGATTTTATATATTGTTCTTTTTCTCTCCACTTCATTTCTTTTTTGTTATTCTTATTTAAAAAATATTTATTTATTACTTCAGGTTACATCTTCATTGGAGTGTCTTCTTTCCACCCCTACCAGGCCTGCCCTCCCACCCTCTACCCTCTATCCCTTCCATCACACTCCTCTGGAGTGGAATGTCCCTACATATTGGTCCCTCGCCCCATTTCAGCAGTTATGTGAAGGCCAAGAGCCTCCTCACACATTGGGGGCCTACAAGGCAGTGTCACTAGGGCCAAGTGTTTCATTGACAGGAAAACAAGTCTATGTTCATGTTCCCTTTGGTGCATTGGCTGTAGTATAGTTATCCTGTACTATATGGCTAAAATCTGACCAGAAGTGAGTAGATGCCATGTGCATCCTTCTGGGTCTGGCTTAGCTCACTCAGGATGAGCTTATCTAGTTCCATCCATTTGGCTGCAAATTGCATGATTTCGTTGTTTCTAATAGCTGAGTAGTATTCCACTGTGTATATGCACCACAGTTTTTTAATCCATTCTTCAGTTGAGGGAAATCTGGGTTGTTTACAGTTTCTAGCTATTACAAATAAGGCTGCTATGAACATAGATGAGGAAACTTCCTTGTGATTCAGTGAAGAATCATTTGGATTTATACCCATAAGTGGTGTGGCTGGGTCCCGAGGCAGAGCTATTACAAGTTTTTTAAGATATCGCCAGATTGACCTCCATAGTGGTTGCACAAGCTTGCACTCCCACCAGCAATGGAGGAGGGTTCCTCTTTCTCCACACCCTTGCCAGCATGTGTTGTCATTTGAGCTGTTGATCTTAGCCATTCTGACAAGTGTGAGATGGAATCTTAGAGTCATCTTGAGTTGCATTTATCTGATAGTTAAGGATGATGAGCATTTCTTCAAGTGTCTCTCAGCCTTTAGGGATCCCTCCTTTGTGAATTATCTGTTTAGCTCCTTTCCCCAGTTTTTGATTGGATTATTTGGTTTCTTGGCATTTAATTTCTTGAGTTCTTTGTAAATTATGGATATTAGCCCTCTGTCAGATGTGGGGTTGGTGAAGATTTTTTCCCAATCTGTAGGGAGCTGTTTTGTTTGAATGACAGTGTCTTTTGCCTTACAGAAGCTTTTCAGTTTCATGAGGTCCCATTTATTGATTGTTGGTCTTAGATCCCAAGATGTTGGTGTTCTGTTCAGGAAGTTTTCACCTGTGCCGAAGAGTTCAAACGTTTTCCCTACTTTCTCTTCTAGTAGATTTAATGTGTCTGGTCTTATGTTAAGGTCTTTGATTCACTTGGACTTAATTCTTGTACAAGGTGATAGGTATGAGTCTAATTTCATTCCTTTACATGTGGTCATCCATTTGGACCAGGACTATTTGTTTAAGATGCTGTCCTTTTTCCATTGTACGGTTTTAGCTTTTTTGTCAAAAATTAAATGACCATACATAGGTATGTGGGTCCATTTCTGGGTCTTCAATTCGATTCCATTGATCCATTTGTCTGTTTCTTTCTTTTTTTTTTTAAATACTTTATTTTTTTTTCTTCAAGTTACATCTCAGTCACAAACCCCTCCCTATTCCCCCTTCCTAACCTGCCCTTCCACCCTCTTCCCCCCAGAAGTTTCCCCTTTCAGTCCAACAGATGGTTACTTCTCTTATAACAGTGAGTATTATAAAAAACAACAGATATAAATATGCCACATTTATGAGAGTTAAATGGCCCAGTATACCTTCCCAATGTCCAGTTTATACATATTTGGCCCCTGACTTTAACATTCTACTATCTAACCATCTCCATGAGTTTAAAGGTCTATATCTGACTCAACATTCATACTAACTTACAACACACTTTTAAGAGTATCTTCTTAGATCTATAACACCCTCTTGATTCCTAAACAACTCAAAATTTAACTATGAGACTCTAGCTGTCTATTCTTCAACCACCTCAGAGACCTGAGAGGGATAAATATATCTGCTTATATAGGAAGTGCAGGGCCTGAAGCTTCCAAAACTAAGAAAGGACATACCAATGACTGCCTGGACAGTTCCCATTTTCTCTCCATACATTCCTGCATCAGTCTTCAGCCTTTGGGTCCTGTTTCTCTGACAGACATTTGTTGTAGAGCAGGGATTATGAAGGACTTACCTACTCTGTCTTGGCAGAGTTAGGCTGTTGACTTCCTTGATATCAAGTTTTGTCCTTTTCGGACAGCAGTGTGTCTGCAGTTGGTGCAAGGGTTTTTTTTCATGCCAAGAGATAGGCTTGCCACTAATTCAACCATCTTACAGTGGAGGTTCTTCGATGTTTATCTTCTACTTGGAGTAGAATAGGGGGTGCTGTCAGGTGCTGATATGTCTCGATATCAAAAAAAAAAGAAAATCTTAATTTAAGATAACATCTTTGAATGCCATATTCTGCAGATCTCTTGGGGTTTTTGAAGATGCCCTATGCATCTCTTGTATTTAGATAAGCAAATGTTGCTTGTCTCTTAGCAACTTGATTACTGGGTAGTTTAGAGAATATCTGTGATAGACTGTCATAGTAGCTAACAAAGTGACATGTTTGCATGACTGGAGTTTGTTTTACTTAACTATCCTAGATCGTTTTAGATGGTTGGTATCAAGAGGCCAGAGCTTCACATTTTATTTTTAAGTATCTCTAGGTATGATACCATTAGGAAGCGTTACCTTTAATTTTGTATCAATATACAAAGATCTATTCAATTGTGATGAAATATGCTCTTAATTATGTATCAATATACAAAGATCAATGCCTATGTAGCCCAATACAATCTTAATATTACGTCCATATACAAGGGTCAATACCATTGTGGCCAAATATAATCTTAATTTTGTATCAATATACAAAGATCAATACCGATGTAATCCAATACAATCTTATTTTTGCACAATAAACAATGGTCAATACCACTTTAGCCAAATAAACTACTAATTTTGTATCAATATACAAAGGTATAAGGGCATATTCAATAATCTGCCCCTTCTTCTTGGACCTTCCTGTGCTATGTCTATATCTCATTTTTCTCAAGCCTATGCACTCCTACATAGGAGAGGAAGAAGGACACAGAAAAGGAAAAGTAGGAAGTCCCTGGGGCTAACCTCCAAAACCCATTAAACAGGACCATTTATCAGCTTGTAATCTCTTTCCTTAAATATCGGAGTTTTCAGTTATCCTTCAAATAACCAAAAAGAAGGGCGGAGAAACACCTTCCCCACCCTCTGGGCATGGGACGTCGCTCTCTTAAAGTGACTTCCTGCTGATTTGGGTCGTAGTAGACCTGTTTGGGGCCTGAACCCAAATGGAAAAAATGGTTAAAAATGTTAGTACACTCCTTTTATGTTCAGCCCTTCTGTTCTCAGCTGTTTAGATGACCTAAAGGATTTGTAGGCAGAAGCTGATCTTGCAGG
This sequence comes from Lophiomys imhausi, assembly GCA_907164525.1. Lineage (NCBI taxonomy): Eukaryota > Metazoa > Chordata > Mammalia > Rodentia > Muridae > Lophiomys > Lophiomys imhausi. The sequence goes on from CAJQZJ010032158.1 coordinate 4,492,495, forward strand.
CTTCACTGAGGTTTCTGCCAGGGCATTGTGTAGAGCTGAACGGTCCCAGCGACATTGGATTGCCGTGGTGGTTGCAGGCCCCCGATGGAGACAGCTATTGAGGAAGTCTGCCAGTCAGAATCAGCTGGGTCACTCATCCTCCTTGGTGCCTGATTCTGCTCTCTGCTGAGGTTTCCGCTGTCCAGCCGTCACTGGGCTCCCCTAATGGACGCTTCAATTCTCCTGGAAAGATAAGAACAGAGCCCTGCCCCAATCCCAACCCTGGGACAATTGCCCTCTTTTTTTTTGGGGGGGGGGCTAGGTAGTACTTCTCCTGAAGCAAATTTGGCCTTCTGACAACATACAAAGCGTTATCTTTCAATCCGGGTTAAAGAAGAAATCATTCTGTCACCTTGGAGCTAAACCAGCTCTAGTGTATATATTTTGAGATCCCAAAGGACAATCTGCCTGCATCGAGAAGGCCTTTTGTAAGTAGCCTCCAAACCTAGGTCCCTCCAAATCCCATGTGTGTGTCTCTGAACTCTAATTATTGGGATCAGGGACCTGTGTTTCCCATCTGAAGGGATCAAAGATGTGTTCCACCACTCCTGGATCGAAGTCTTTCTCTATTTAGAGTTTGCCCTGCATCAGGCTGACCCTGAGCTCCGGGATCTGCCCGTTTCTGTCTCCAGTGTGCTGGGAGCTGGGACCAAGGGTGTACTCTTCTTGAATGGTGGGACCAAGAGTATGCACCCTCACCACCCTGCTCCGTATGACTCCAGAATACATAAGACCACCAACTCTACGGTGCTCCCCCCCCACCCCTGTCTCCACTGAAGTCAAAGGCATGGGCCAACACCACAATTCTCTTGTATTTTACCTTAGCTCCGCGTCTTCTCGACACCTGGAGGTCTGCAAAACCAGGCCGAACGGCTGTATCCTCTATTCCATTCACAGTGTTTCAGCCCTGCCCCCTGCCCTTTTTTTTGTTTAGTTAATAAATTTATTTGTTTGTTGCTTCAGGTTACATCCTTATCATATTGTCCTCTTTTCCCGCTTCCCAGCCCCACCCTCCCATGCTCTACCCCCTGACCCTTCCGTCTTTTTCCTCTGGGGTGGAGTGTCCCTGCCTAACAGTCTCTCACCACAGATCAGGTGTCATATGAGGGCCAAGAGCCTCTTCATTCACCGCGGGCCTACGAGGCAGTACTGCCAGTGAAAGGTGTCTCCTTGCTACTGGGGGAATACTAAAAAAAAGACCAAAAAACACACAAACCCACAAAAACCAAGAATATCAACAAAGAAAGAGAGGAAAAAGAGAATGGAAAAGGAAAAAGAAAAAAGAAAACAAAGAAGGAAAAAGAAAATGATAATAAAAAATTTATGTCCAGGTTCCTTTTGGTGTGTTGGTTGTAGTACAGATATCCTGTACGATATAGTTAAAATCCTACTATAAGTGAATAGATGCCATGTGCATCCTTCTGAGACTGGGTTAGCTCACTCAGGATGAGCTCCTCTAGATCCATCCATTTGGTTGCAAATTGCATGATTTCATTGTTTCTGATAGCTGAGTAATATTCCTTTGTGTAGATGTACCACAATTTTTTAATCCATTCTTCAGTTGAGGGACATCTGGGTTGTTTCCAATTTCTAGCTATTACAAATAAGGCTGCTATGAACATAGATGAGGAGACTTCCCTATGTCTCCGTGAGAGGTCCTTTGGGTGTATACCCAGAAGTGGTATGGCTGGGTCCTGAGGCAAGGTTATTCCTAGATTTCTAAGATATCGCCAGACAGACCTCCATAGTGGTTGCACAAGCCTGCACTCCCACCAGCAATGGAGTAGGATTCCCCTTTCTCCACACCCTCACCAGCATGCGCTATCATTTGAGCTCTTTATCTTAGCCATCCTAACAGGTGTTAGGTGGAATCTCAGGGTCGTCTTGAGTTGCATTTCTATGATGATTATGGATGTTGAACATTTCTTCAGGTGTCTCTCAGCCCTTAGGGATTCCTCCTTTGTGAATTCTCTATTTAGCTCCATCTCCCATTTTTTGATTGGATTAGTTGGTTTCTTGGCATTTAGTTTCTTGAGTTCTTTGTAGATTTTAGATAATAGCCCTCTATCAGATGTGTGGTTGGTGAAGATTCTCTCCCAGTCTGTTGGTTGCCGTTTTGTTCTCATGACAGTGTCTTTTGCCTTACAGAAGCTTTTCAGTTTCATGAGGTTCCATTTATTGATTGTTGATCTCAGGTCCTGAGCTGTTGGTGTTCTGTTCAGGAAGTTGTCACCTGTGCCAATGATTTCGAGGGTTTCTCCTATTTTTTCTACTAGTATATTTAGTGTGGCCGGCTTTATGTTAAGGTCTTTGATCCACTTGGATTTAAGTTTGGTACAAGGTGATAGGTATGGGTCTAATTTCATTCTTTTGCAAGTGGACATCCAGTTGGACCAGCACCATTTGTTGAAGATGCTGTCCTTCTTCCATTGTGTGGTTTTGGCTTCTTTGTCAAAGATTAGTTGGCCATAGGTGTGTGGGTCCATGTTTGGGTCTTCAATTCGATTCCATTGATCCACTGCTCTGTTTCTATACCAGTACCATGCTGTTTTTATTACTGTTGCTCTGTAGTACAGCTTGAAATCTGGGATGGTGATACCTCCAGATGTTTTTTCATTGTACAGGATTGATTTAGCTATTCTGGGCTTTTTGTTGTTCCATATGAAGTTGAGTATAGCTTTTTCCAGGTCTATAAAGAATTGTGTTGGTATTTTGATAGGAATTGCATTAAATCTATATATTGCTTTTGGTAGGATAGCCATTTTTATTATGTTGATCTTACCTATCCATGAGCATGGGAGATCTTTCCATCTTCTAAAGGCCTCTTCCATTTCTTTCTTCAGGGGCTTGAAGTTCTTGTTATATAGGTCCTTTACATGCTTGGTTAGATTTACCCCCAGGTATTTTATGTTGTTTGTGGCTATTGTGAAGGGGGTTGTTTCCCTTATTTCTTTCTCAGTATATTTGTTTGTTGTATAAAGAAGGGCTTCTGACTTTTTTGAGTTAATTTTGTATCCAGCAACCTTGCTGAAGTTGTTTATCAGCTGTAAGAGTTCTTTGGTGGAGTTTTTGGGGTCGCTTATGTATACTAACATATCATCTGCGAATAGGGATAATTTGACTTCTTCATTTCCAATTTTTATCCCTTTGATCTCCTTTAGTTGTCTTATTGCTCTAGCAAGGACTTCAAGTACTATATTGAAAAGATATGGTGAAAGTGGACATCCTTGTCTTGTCCCTGAGTTTAGAGGAAATGCTTCAAGCTTCTCTCCATTTAATTTGATGTTGGCTACTGGCTTGCTGTATATTGCCTTTATGATCCTTGTATGCCCGTTCTCTCCAGAACTTTTAGCATGAAGGGGTGTTGGATTTTGTCAAATGCTTTTTCTGCATCTAGCGATATTATCATGTGGTTTTTTTTCTTTCATCTTGTTTATGTGGTGAATTACATTGATAGACTTTCGTATATTGAACCATCCTGCATTCCAGGGATGAAGCCTACTTGATCATGATGTATGATACTTTTGATGTGTTCTTGAATTCGGTTTGCTAGTATTTTATTAAGTATTTTTGCATCTATGTTCATGAGGCAGATTGGTCTGAAGTTCTCTTTCTTTGTTGGGTCTTTGTGTGGTTTAGGAATCAGAGTGACAGTGGCCTCATAGAATGAGTTTGGCAGTGTTCTTTCTGTTTCTATGTAGTGGAAGAGTTTGAAAAGTAATGGTGTTAGTTAGTCTTTGAAGGTCCGGTAGAATTCCGTGCTAAAGCCATCTGGCCCTGGGCTTTTTTTGGTTGGGAGATTATTAATGACTGTTTCTATTTCCTTGGGTGTTATTGGGCTGTTTAAGCTGTTAATTGATTTTGATTTAGTTTTGGTACGTGGAATTTATCGAGGAAATTGTCCATTTCGCTTAGGTTTTCAAATTTAGTGGAATATAGATTTTTAAAGTAATGCCTGAATATTTTCTGGATCTCCTCAATGTCTGTTGTTATTTCTCCCTTTTCATTTCTGATTTTGTTGATTTGTGTTCTTTTCCTTTGCCTTTTAGTTAATTTGGCTAGGGGTCTGTCTATTTTGCTGATTTTCTCAAAGAACCAACTCTTGGTTTCATTGATTCTTTGTATAGTTCTTTTTGATTCTAAGTTGTTGATTTCAGCCCTAAGTTTGATGATTTCCTGCCTTCTGCTCTTCTTGGGAGTGAGTGTTTCTTTTTTTTCCAATTCACCCAGCTTAGCTGTTAGTTCACTAATATGAGCTGTCACAATTTTCTTTTTGAAAGCACTTAGTGCTATGAACTTTCCTCGTAGCACAGCTTTCATTGTATCCCATAGGTTTGGGTATGTTGTGTCTTCATTGTCGTTGGATTTTAAGAAGTCTTTGATTTCCTTCTTTATTTCTTCCCTGACCCAGTGGTCATCCAGTAAGGAGCTCTTCAATTTCCATGTGTGTGTAGGCTTTTTGTTGATTCTTTTGCTGTTGAAGACCAGCTTTATTCCGTGGTGGTCTGATAAGATACAAGATGTTATTTCAATTTTCTTGTATATATTGAGACTATCCTTGTGACCAACTATGTGATCGATTTTGGAGATGGTTCCGTGGGGTGCTGAGAAAAAGGTGTATTCCTTTGTGTTTGGGTGAAACGTTCTGTAGATATCTGTTAGGTCCATTTGTTTCATGATCTCTGTTAGACTCAATATTTCTGTGTTTGTCTTCTGTCTTGATGATCTGTCCATTGTTGTGAGTGGGGTGTTGAAATCTCCCACTACTAATGTGTTGTGATCGACATGCGCTTTAAGTTTTAGAAGTGTTTCTTTTACAAATGTAGGTGCCTTTGTATTTGGTGCATAGATGTTCAGTATTGAGATTTCGTCTTGATGAATATTCCCTTTAATGAGCATATAGTGCCCTTCATTAACTTCAGTTGAAAGTCTGTTTTGTTTGATATTAGGATGGCTACTCCAGCTTGCTTCCTGGGTCCATTTGCTTGGAAAACCTTTTCCCAGCCCTTTACTCTGAGGCAGTGTCTATCTTTCGTAGTTAGATGTGTCTCTTGTATACAGCATAAGGAAGGATCTTGCTTGTGGATCCATTCTGTAAACCTATGTCTTTTTATTGGGGAGTTGAGTCCATTGAAGTTGATGGATATTAGTGACCTGGGGTTGTTATTTCCCATAAGTTTGGTATAGGTGGTGGTCCTGTGCCTCTTTTTGTTTATTTGCTGAGGGGTTTTCTATTCCCTTTGTTTTCTTGGGAGGAGTTTTCTTCTCTGTGTTGGGATTTTCCTTCTAGGATTTTCTGTAGGGCTGGGTTTGTGGGTAGATATTGTTTAAATTTGATTTTGTCATGGAATATCCTGTTTTCTCCATCTATGTTGGTAGAGAGTTTTGCTGGGTAAAGTAGTCTGGCTGGGCACCTATGATCTCTCAGGACTTGTAGTATATCTGACCAGGCCCTTGTAGCTTTTAACATTTCTGAGTAGAAGTCAGGTGTAATTCTGATGGGTCTGCTATTGTATGTGACTTGACCCTTTTCTCTTACAGCTTTTAATATTCTTTCTTTGTTCTGTACATTTGGTGTTTCAATTATTGTGTGGCGAGAGGAGTTTCTTTTCTGGTCTAATCTGTTTGGTGTTCTGTAAGCGTCTTGGATTTTTATTGGCATCTCTTTTTTCAGGTTTGGGAAGTTTTCCTCTATGATTTTGTTGAAGATATTTCCTGGACCTTGGAGTCGGGAGTCCTCTCTTTCCTCTATACCTATAATTCTTAGGTTCCATCTTTTCATTGAGTCCTTGATTTCTTGGATGTTGTGGGTGAGAGATTTTTTAGTCTTCTCATTTTCTTTGGATGTTGTACTGATTTCTTCCACGGAATCTTCCATGCCTGAGATCCTGTCTTCCATCTCTTGCATCCTATTTTTGATACTCCCATCCGTAGTTCCTGTTCTCTTCTCTTGGTTCTCCACTTCCTCTTTTATCTCTGACTGTGTTTTCTTTATTGTTTCTATTTCTATTTTCATGTCTTGTATGGTTTTGTTCGTTTTGTACATTTCCTTCTCCAGCTTGCTTGTTTTTGTATGAAAATCTTTCATTGCTTTGTCCTTTTCCTGTTCAAGCTCTGTCACCTTGGCTTGGAGCTCTTTAATGGTGTTGTTCCTTGCTTTGACTTGTAGAATTGTGGCTTCTTTGAATTCCTTCATAGATTTAAGTTCTTCTTGCAGGGACTCTATCACTTTCCATAGTGCAGAATTGTCAACGTTTTCATGTGTTTCTGTTGGTGTGAGGTCATCCGAATTGGATGAGCTAGGATAATTCTGCTTTGTTGGAGTCATATTTCCTTGATTTCTATTTTTTTTTTTTTTTTACCTTTGGCCATTGGATGCGTTTAGCTGTCTGATCTTGTCGTTTTCTGTGCTTGGATCCACAGTGGATGATTTGGTGCAGGGGACGAGTTACTTGGCTATCTGTCGTTGCTTACAGGGGGATTTCAGGGTCACTGTGGTTTTAATCGCCTGAGGCACTGTGAGCTGGTGCAGCCTATTCCCAGGTTGTGGGTAATGGACCAGGATTGTTTCACTGCTCCCAATTCAGACTTCTCTATGATGCACTCTGAGTTATCAGCCTGTAATGATTCTGATGGTATGGACCTGTTTGCCCAGGCACAGATTCTGTGGTCTTTGTTTGTCGTCACGGAGGCTGACAGTGTCTGGCTCCACACCTAATATGTCTGGATTTTCCAGAATACAGCTATGGTCCCGATTTCTGGTTTCTCACTAGGCTTCTCGCCACAGGCCTGTCCTCTGTGCCTGATTCCCTCCCTGTCTGCGCACCCGCGGGTCTCCCTCCCTGGCTGCTTGGCCGTGGGTGCACCGAGCCCTGGATCCTCCTGCCGCCTGAGTTGTCCTCTCGCCCCAGCAGCTCAGCCATAGGTGCGCGGATCCCTGGCTCCGCCCATGCCTGGCTCTCTCCCCAGTTGTCCTTCCGTGGGTTCACGGGGATTTGGCCCTGCCAGCCGGGCTCCCTCCCCAGCTGCGCTGCCGTGAGTGCCTGGGACTCGGCCCCTCCCGCCCACCTTTGGGTTCCCGGCTTCCCGCGCTCTCGGAACCTCCGCCCTCCACGTCACGAGTGGCTGCGGACCACCCGCTGAGCTCCCTGTTTGTTCCTTGCTAAGACTTCCACTATCTCGCAAAGATTTTTAAGTGGGTATAAGTTCTTCCTGAGGTGTGGGGAGCCCAGTAGGCTAGTGAACTATCGCCAAGTGGCCTCAGATTCTGCCTGCTGTGAGTTGGGGTCGATCTTACCAGGCGCCTCTCCAAATGGGAGTTCCTGAATCCCGGGTTTAGTGGCTTCTGTGTCTGCGAGAGATGGGGAGAGAGCCTTACCCTGGGACTTTTAACAGTCCCTTGGGAGCTGTGAGTGTTCCCGGGGGTTCTAGCCCCTCTGGTTTTTGCACAGTGCCCAATAACTCTGTGTTTTTTATGGCTCTTTTTTCCCCGCATTCAAAATGCGTCAGTGTAGGTCGCCACCATCTTGCCCCCCCCCATTTGTCTGTTTCTATACCAGTACCATGCTGTTTTTATTACTATTGCCCAGTACAGCTTGAAATATGGATGGTGATACGTCCAGATATTTTCTTAGTACAGGACTGATTTAGCTATTCCGTATTTTGTTGTTGTTGTTGTTATTCCATATGAGGTTGAGAATTGTTTTTTCCAGGTCTATAAAGAATTGTGTTAGTATGTGGATAGGAATTTCATTGACTCTGTATATTGCTTTTGGCAGGATGGCCATTTTTATTATGTTGATCCTACCTATCCATGAGTATGGGAGATCTTTCCATCTTATGATGTCCTCTTCAATTTCTTTCTTCAAGGACTTGATGTTCTTTTCATACAGGTCCTTCACTTGCTTGGTTAGAGTTACCCACAGATATTTTATATTGTTTGTGGCTATTGTGAATGCTGTTGTTTCCCTAATTTCTCGGCTATTTATTTATTATAAAGAAGGGCTTCTGATTTCTTTGAATTAATTTTGTATCCAGTCACCTTGCTGAAGGTGTTTATCAGCTGTAAGAGTTTTCTGTTGGAATTTTTGGGGTCGCTTATGTATACTATCATATCATCTGTAAATAGGGATAATTTGACTTCTTTTTTCCAATTTGTATCCCCTTGATCTCCTTTAGCTGTCTTATTGCTCTAGCAAGAACTTCAAGTACTATGTTGAAGATATATGGCGAAAGTGGACATCCTTGTCTTGTCCCTGAGTTTAGATGAAATGCTTCAAGTTTCTCCATTTAATTTGATGTTGGTTACTGGCTTGCTGTATACCTCCTTTATTATTTCTAGTTATGGTCCTTGTATGCCCGTCCTCTCCAGGACTTTTAGCATGAAGGGCTGTTGGATTTTGTCAAATGTTTTTTATGCCTCTAGCGAGATGATCATGTGGTTTTATTCTTTCAACTTTTTATATGGTGAATATGTTGATGGATTTTTGTATGTTGAACCACCCTTGCATTCCTGGGATGAAGCCTACTTGAGCATGATGTATGATACTTTTGACGTGTTCTTGGATTTGGTTTGCCAGTATTTTATTAAGTAACTTGCGTCTATGTTCATGAGGGAGATTGGTCTGAAGTTCTCTTTCTTTTTTGAGTATTTGAGTGGTTTAGGTATCAGGGTGACTATGGCCTCATAGAATGAGTTTGGCAGTGTTCTTTCTGATTCTATTTTGTGGAAAAGTTTAAAGAGTATTGGTATTAGCTCTTCTTTGAAGGTCTGGTAGAATTATGTGCTGAAACCATCTGGCCCTGGTGAAAACTGAAAATTAATTAATGTAGTTATTTGTAAGTATGAACTGTAATATTAGGCCGGCCGAGTAGCTGGCAACTTGGCAGAGGAGCAGGCGGACTGGCCCGAGTGCCTTAACCGGTTGCCTAACTTATCCTGGAGAAAGAGCCCTGGGACCAAAGTTGGCCTACATCACCTATAACCTAAACTCTGTTAATTAATATAAGTTGTTATATTAGGCCAGTAGAATTACCGGCAGCTTGGCGGGAGATTTGCCTGGGCTCAAGGGGTGTCTGGGAATCCAACAGCCTGGGACTGCTTGGACTGAGGGCCTATAAGCCGCTGCAGTCTTTTCCCCAATAATTAAACACACCAAGACCTTTAAATATTTTAACTCTTAGCCCCTAGCTGGGCAGACTCTCAATTAGCTACTCTAAGTTAACCCGGATTGGATCACCTAATTCCAAACCACCATGTTCCTGCGAATACCTTCCAGCAATTCTCCAGTCGTCTGTCTCCTTCTGTGTCTCCTGGCGGAAAAAGAGTCTGTGTGTGTGCTGAGTTCCTGTGCTGATCTGAGGAAGTCCCGCCTTCCTAAACTCTTTCTGCCCAGCTAATTGGACATAAGCGACTTTTATTAACCATTCAAGAGAATGCCTCAGAAGGGGCGGTAACCAGATCTCAGCATTGAATTCAATGTATCAGAAACAATATTAGACCTTCCCTCAACATCTCCCCCTTTAAGTCTAACAAAAGGCTCCTTTTCTTAGTAACAATAAATATAACAGTAAACACAATACAGTAACAATAACAATAAATACAATAAAAACAATTATGAAAACTGAAAGTTGTGACATATATCTCTCTTGATGAGTTTAAGGATCTATACCTAATTCAACATCCATCCTAACTTACATTATTAACTAAACCATCTTAACCTTAAAACATCCTTTTAATTCCTAGATGATTTAAAATTTACTGTGATGTTATAACTATGTAGGCTTCAATCACATGAGAAACCTGAGAAGGATAAATATATCTGAATAGATAGGAAGTACAGAGCAAGCAACTTCCAAAACTATGAAATGACAAACAACTGGCTGCCTAGACATTCCCCAGTTTCTATAACATTGGAGCATCATCTTCAGCCTTCTGGCCAAGCATGTCTCACAGACTTAGTTGTGGATCAGGAAATAAGATTTGCCCATTTTGTCTTTGCAGAATCAGGCCATGAATTTACCTGCATTGAGCTCTGGTCCATCTTTGGACTGTATATAGTCTTTTGAGAGAGCAGGGGCATTTTTGCACAGTAGGAATTATCTCCTGATGGGAGATTTCTTGATGCTCATTGTCTCCTTCCAAGTCCAATGGGAACTGTCAGGAGCTGACAGTCTCATGTCAAAGAATTTTTAAAATAACAAAAATATCTTTAAATGCCATATTCTGCAGATCTCTTGAAGTTTTTGAAGACCATCTATTCATACCCATTGAGTAAGCAAATGTTGCTTGTCTCTAACAACTTAATATCTGATTAACTTAGAACCCCTGAAATTAACTTACTTAATTATCCTAATAAAATCACAAGTTTGAATGACTATCAACATGCATTTTTTAAATTATCCTAAACAACTCAAGTTCAATTGAAATTTTATAACTACTATGCCTTCAACCCCATCAAAGACATGAGAAGGGATAAAGTTATTATTTGAGTAGAAAGCATAGGAAAGCAACTTCCAAAAGTAAATATGACAGTTTGTGATAGTTACTGTCAAAAGGATTGGAACTTAACATTGCAAATTTAAGAATTACATAGGTACAATACCTAGTCAAAACATAGCCTTAATTTTGTATCAATCAATATACAAAGATCTATAGGAGTAGATTCAATAATCTACCCTTTTATTTTATCAGTTCTATACTATATATCCACATTCCCTCTCTCACTTTGCTTAACAAGACCATATAATGATTTGTAACCATTCCCCCTAAACGACATCTATATCCCATCAAATAACCAAAGAATCACCCACCCCACTTTTTGGGGATGGGACGGTACTCTCTTAAAACTGCTTCCTGCTGAATTGGGACACAGAAAACCTGTTTAGGGGCCCAAATAAAATGAAAAAAAAATCGTTAATCAAGTTAATTGTACCATTTGATGTCCAGTCTCTATGTGCTCAGCAATTTGAATGTCCTGAGAAGTTTGTAGTCTGGACTTCGGGTAGGAAAGTTCAGGGCTTTATTGCTGTCTTGTCTGGAAGAGTCTTTGAGGCTGGGCCATCTCAGCAAGCTGTTTGAGGTTGTTCTGGATGCAGATTTTGGAGGAAATAGCTATTGAGGCAGTCTACGAGGCTGGATCATTTTGGTTACTTGTCTTGTCTTCTTTTAACTCAGGTCCCGTTGTTCTGAAAATATATAATTTCTCACAAGTAACATATAGTTCTGCAATTACCAAAATGCATTGGATGTGCAGGATGCACAAATCAATGAAGGAATATTTCCTGTTCTTTGAACAAAAGAAAGACATTTGTAAGTCTCCATTCATGCCATAAAAAGATGGCATGTAGTATCTTTCCTAGGGCAAATTGTCTTTTGGACAATAGAAGAAAATCAATTTTTTATTTTTCAAAAGAAATCTTGAAAATTTGCAACTAAAATTTATCTTTAAGTGTATATAAAATATAATAATCATAACTTTCTATCAATATCTATTATAACAAATCTTAAATTTCTATCAATATAACAAAATAATCTTAAGTTTTTAATAATAAAAGAGACAAAAAAATAGAGTGAGGGAAAGAAGAAAATCCCTGAATCCAATTCACAACACATAACATATATCCATTCATCCAAGACAACAAACAATCACAACATATAACATAACACACACACAAAAAAACTTCCATCCCATCTTTTGGGAATGGATTGTAAATATTTTCGGGTACCCTTCAAAAAATGAGATATTGGCCAATTTCCGGGAAAGTTACCTATAGCTTTTGTTGTCCAGTCTCTGTAGGATCAATCATTCTTTTGGACTAGTGCTTTTAAAAATGACTTGCATGCAAAGTTTTTAAGAAAACAGTGATCGAAGCAGTATGTTAGGTTGAATCTTCTGGCCCATTTGTCTTGTTGTTATTGTCATTCAGTCCTTGGCTCTGAAAATAAATTTTTGCTCTAAATTTGAGCAAATGGAAGGCATAGAACTACTTTGTAAGTGCATTTTAAGGTATAAACTCTATCCATCCTGGATAAAAGATTGGAATATCATTAACACCATAAACTCTGTCCATCCTGGATAAAATATTGGAATATTATGAAAACCATAAACTCTGTCCCTCCTGGATAAAAGATTGGAATATCATGAAAACCATAAACTCTGTCCATTCTGGATAAAAGATTGGAATATCATGAACACCATAAACTCTGTCCATCCTGGATAAAAGATTGGAATATCATGAAAACCATTCAGTTAATAAAATACTCTTACCATGAGAAGACATTCATATTTCAGCTAATAAGGGGTTCTCCCTGGTCAGATCTAATCTTTATAAGTTTTGTTGGTAACCACATTTTTTCATTCCCTGTAGACACATAGGCATAACCACGTCCCCATCTTAAAACCATTGCAGGTTTCCACTCTAAAGTTAACATATCCTTATAATATATTGGTTGATTTTATTCCTCCGTTGTTTTTTTATAACCCAATGTCTCTCAGCTGCAGTGGTACTCTTTTCACCAACATTTAGGAAATTCAAAGTTAACAAAGCATTGTGTAATCTATCCCTGGGATTCTTTAATTCCCCCTTTTGTTTAAAAAGCATCTCTTTTAAGGTACGATTAGCTCTTTCTACAATTGCTTGTCCTATAGGATTGTATGGTATGCCAGTAACATGCTTTATATTATAATATGCAAAGAATTGCTTCATCTTATTAGATACATATGCAGGAGCATTATCAGTCTTAATTTGTGCAGGTACACCCATAAATGCCATTATTTCTAATAAATGTTCAATAACACAATCAGCCTTTTCAGAACTTAAAGCAGTTGTCCATTGAAACGCTGAGTATGTATCAATGGTATGATGCACGTACCTTTGTTTTCCAAATTCTGCAAAGTGAAAAACATCCATTTGCCAAATTTCATTCTTTTTATTACCTCTAGGGTTACTACCAGCAGGTAATGAACTTTGGTTATACAGAGAACACGTAGGACATTTTTAAATTATTTCCCTGGCTTGTTGCCAGGTAATAGAGAATTTTTTCTTTAAACCTGAACTGTTAACATGATGTTTCTGATGAAATTTTGAAGCTTCCAACACATTTCCTATGAGTAATTGGTCAATTTCCTCATTTCCTTGTGCCAGTGGACCTGGCAAACCTGTATGGTATCAAATATGGGTTATATATAATGGGTTATTTCTACCTCTGATGGCCTGTTGCAATTGTATAAATAAAGAATTTAATTCTGTGTTTTTGGGAATAAATTCAGCAGTTTCTATATGCAACACAACTCTTTCTGCATATAGAGAGAGTCAGTAATTATGTTAAGAGACTCTGGAAAATCTAATAACACCATAAGGATTGCATACCATTCTGCATTTTGAACTGAGGTATATGGACTTTTGATTACCTTGCTGATTTTGTCTGTCTTATAACCTGCCATTCCCATCTTGTTAACATCAGTATAGAAGGTTGGTGAATCAGGAATTGGTGTTCCCTTTACAATACGAGGAAGAATCCAGTTAGTTCTTTTTATAAATTGTATATGTTTGCTTTTTGGAAATTTGTTATTAATTTCTCCCAAATAATTACTGCAAGCTCTTTGCCAATCTTCATTGATTACCCACAATGACATAATCTCAGCATTGGTAAGAGGCACTACTATTTCAGCTGGGTCCATTCCTGATAATTGACGTAGTCTTATTCTACCTTTTATAATTAATTCAGATATCTTTTCTATGTATGTCTTTAATTTTTTACTTTGTTTATGTGGTAAGAAAATCCATTCCATAATACTATCTTCCCGTTGCATAATAAGCCCTGTAGGAGAATGAGTTGATGGTAAAATGACCAAAATACAATCAAGTTGGGGATCAATTCGATCTATGTATGCATCTTGCAATCGTTGTTCTACCAACACCCTGGGCTTTTTTTTTTTTTTTTTTTTGGTTGGGAGATTTTTAATTACTGTTTCTATATCCTTAGAGGTTATAGGGCTGTTTAATCTGTTAACCTGATCTTGACTTAACTTTAGTAGGTGGAATCTATCAAGAAAATTGTCCATTTTGCTTAGGTTTTCAAATTTGGTGGAGCATAGATTTTTAAAGTAGGACCTAAATATTCTCTGGATTTCCTCAATGTCTGTTGTTATTTCTCTCTTTTAATTTTTGATTTTGTTGATTTGGGTTTTCTCCACCTGCCTTTTAGTTAATTTAGCTAAGGGTCTGTCTATTTTGTTGATTTTCTCAAAGAACCAACTCTTGGTTTCATTGATTATTTGTATTCTTCTTTTTGTTTCTAAGTTGTTGATTTCAACCCCAAGTTTGATGATTTCCTGCCATCTGCTCCCCTTGGGAGTGTTTGCTTTTTTCCCCCAATTCATTCAGTTTAGCTGTTAATTCACTATTATGAGTTGTCACAATTTTCTTTTTGAAGGCATTTAGTGCTATGAACTTTCCTCATAGCACAGCTTTCCTTGTGTCCCATAGGATTGGGTATGTTATGCCTTCATTTTTGTTGGATATTAAGAAGTCTTTGATTTCCTTCTTTATTTCTTCCCTGTCCCAGTAGTCATCCAGTAAGGAATTGTTCAGTTTCCATGTGTGTGTAGGCTTTCTGTTATTCTGATAAGATACAAAGGGTTATTTCAATTTTCTTGTATCTGTTGAGGCTTGCTTTGTGTCCCTCTATATGGTAGATTTTGGAGAAGGTTCCATGTGGTGCTGAGAAGAAGGTGTATTCTTTTGTATTTGGGTGAAAGTTCTGTAGATATCTGTTATGTCCATTTGGTTCATGACCTCTGTTAGACTCATTATTTCTCTGTTTGCTTTATGTCTTGATGACCTGTCCATTGTTGTGAGTGAGGTGTTGAAGTCTCCCACTACTAATGTGTGGGGATCAATGTGTGGTTTAAGCTTTAGAAGAGTTTATTTTACAAATGTAAGTGCCTTTGTATTTGGGGCATAGATATTCAATATTGAGATATCCTCTTGATGAATATTTCCTTTAACAAGTATATAATGCCCTTCTCTATCTTTTTTGATTAACATCAGTCAGAAGTCTATTTTATTTGATATTAAGATGCCCACTCCAGCTTGCTTCCTGCGTCCATTTGATTAGAAAAACTTTTCCCAGCCCTTTATTCTGAGGTAGCATCTATCTTTGTTAATGAGATGCATTTCTTGTATGTAGCAAAATGATGGGTTTTGTTTATGGATCCAATCTGTAAGCCTGTGTCTTTTCAATGGGGAGTTGAGTCATTTGATGTTGATAGATATTAATGACCAAAGGTTGTTATTTTCTATTATTTTGGTGTAGGTGGTGGTTGTGTGTTTCTTTTGGTTTAGCTGCAGTGGAGTTTTTTGTTTCCTCTGTTTTCTTGGGTGCAGTTATCTTCTCTGGGCTGGAATTTTCCTTCTAGGATCTTCTGAAGGGCTGAATTTGTGGGTACACACTGTTTAAATTTGATTTTTTTCATGAATATCTTTTCTCCAACTATGTTGATAGAGAGTTTTTGCTGGGTATAGTAGTCTGTCTGGGCACCTATGTTCTCTCAGGGCTTGTAGGATGTCTACCTAGGTCCTTCTGGCTTTTAAAGTTTCTGAGGAGAAGTCAGGTGTAATTCTGATGGGTGTGCCATTATATGTTACTTGACCTTTTTCTCTTAAAGCTTTTAATATTCTTTCTTTGTGTTCTGTACATTTGGAGTTTCAATTACTATGTTAGCTCCTCTGATCTAATCTGTTTGGTGTTCTATATGTCTCTTGGAATTTTATTGGCATCTCTCTCTTTAGGTTTGGGACATTTTCTTCTATGATTTTGTTGAAGATGTTCCTGGACCTTGGAGTCAGGAGTCTTTTCTTTCTTCTATGCCTATAATTCTTAGGTCCTGTCTTTTCATTGAGTCCTTGATTTCTTGGATGTTATGGGTGAGAACTTTTTTATATTTCTCATTTTCTTTGGTTTGACTGATTTCTTCCATCGAGTCTTCCATGCCTGTGATCCTGTCTTTCATCTCTTGTATCCTATTTTTGATACTCATGTCTGTAGTTCCTGTTCTCTTCCCTTGATTCTCCACTTCCACACTTATCTCTATCCATGTTTTCTTTATTTCTTCTACTTCCAATTTCAAGTCTTGAAATATTTTATTCGTTTTTATACATTTCCTGGTCCAATTTGCTTGTTGCCTTGTCTCTTTCCTGTTCAAGTAGAGCCACTTTGGCTTGGAGATCTCTAATGGTATTCTCTGCTGCTTATACTTGTAAAATTGTGGAATCTTTGAATTCCCTCAGAGATTTAAATTCTTCTTGAATATATTCTATCACTTTCCAGAATATAGATTTCTCATTGTTTTCATGTGTTTCAGCTGTGGTGGAGTGGTCAGAGCTTGCTGTACTAGCATAACTGCATTTTTTTGGTAGTCATATTTCCCTGACTTTTGTTGGATCTTTAGCCATTTGGTTGTTCTTAGCTGTTTGTTCCTGGTGCCTTCTGGGCTTGGTGCCAAGAAGGGCACTTTGGTGTAGAAGTTGTATAGCTTGGTGATTTGTAGCTTTCCATAGCCTGGTTGGGGCATTGTGTGGATGTTTGTTCTCAGTGTGTCTCCCAGAGCTCACCCTTTCCTCTTTTGTCCCAATTGGGGACTCAGGTCAGGAGTTGTGGTTGGATATGTTCCTGTTGATTCCTGGGATCCAACTGGTCTTCATATAGATGACAGTGCAGGTTGGCAGGCCACAGACTGTTGGCTGGGTATGTAGCTCCCCTACAGCTTACTTGTTGGACAGAGTTCATGGTCCTCCCAAGCTGCTCTCAGGGGGTTCTCAGGATCAATGTGCATCTAATATCCAGAAGCACTGTGAGCTGGTACAGCCCACTCCCAGGCAATGAGCAATGGCCTGGGATCATTTCACTGCTCCCGAGTCAGAGCTCTCTGTGTTTGTTGTATTGTGGGTATTCAGTTTGTAGCGACTTTGCTGGTATGTTCATGAGTGTCCAAGAACAGATGCTGTGGACTCTGGAGGTCCTATGTTTGGGGGTTGGGTCTGCCAGCTGGAGTCCTGAAAGGATCAGACAGGGAGTGATTACAGTTTCCTGATGGGAGGTGCTCAGTGTTCATATCTGGTGACTCCAATCCTTCAGTGTCTATATTTCCAGTACTGAGTTCTTTGTTGTCCCTGCTGGGCAGGCCCAGATGGGCTTGTGCCTGTGTAGATGGTCCCCAAGGCACCTCTGTGCCTCTCGGCCCTAAGCACTAAGCCCTTTAGTCTGAGTCACTCAGTAGTACCCCCAGGCCAAGACCTGACTGTTCCAGGGGTAGAACTATATATGCTGAAGATCTGATTTCCTGCTGGAGGAGCCAGCACTAGCAAAGGAGTTAGATATTAACCCCACAACCTGTCCAGGGCTTGAACCCTGTGGAGATCCAAACAGCCTTCCAACCTGCCACCCGACTTTCTGCCCGCTCTTTTCTCACTGCTCCTACATCTGTGCTCAAGCTGTCCTGTGGATACTGGGAATTGGGGCAACTGTCGTCCAAGTCAAGGGACATTGCAGTGGTGTAGCAATGTAACTCGATGCAGGAAGTGTATCCCACTGCTCTGTCTAGCTGCCCAATGACTGCAAATCCAATAGAGGGGCCTATTTGTCCAACAACCCTGTGGGGAAGCCCAAATATGCTTGCGTTTTCCAGAATGCCACTGTGCTGTGGTCCTTCTGCTGACCCACAGCTCAGAACATGCTGTGGCCCGTATCCACAATGGTTTCACTGAGAATATATCTGTTCCTGCGGCTCTGCTGATCTTCCCCTTGGTGTTGGAATGCCTGCATGGAATCTGGGAGCCCAGGAGGCTGGTGAGTAACCCTGTCTGGGGTTCGAAGCTGCTTGCTGTGTATTTGGGTGGCTTGTACACCAATCCCCCTCCTGGTGATGATTCTGCTTCCCAGAGTCATCAGCTTCTGCAGTTTCTGCTGATCTGTTTTTCTGAGTGCCAAGAGAGGAGAGTCTTACCCAGGGACTTTTAATGGTCCCTGGGTTGCTGGGTGAAACCCAGCAGGTTCATGCCACTCAGATTATTGCTCAGCGTCTTATAATTCTGTGGTGTTATAGCTGTTTTCCCCACATTCAAAATGCATCTGTGTGGGCTGACGCCATCTTGAATCCCCCTTCCAGTTCATTTCTTGGTGTAGTCCTGACTATCCTGGAACTCACTCTAGACCAGGCTGGCCTTGAACTCAGATCCATTCTGCCTGATGGGTGCTGGAATTAAAGGTGTGCACCACCATTGCCCAGCCATATTGGCATCTTAATTACTTTTCTAAAGCTTTGAGGTTCATGATTAGGTTGATTATTTGACATGTCTCTAATTTTTTTAGATTAAAAATTATTCATTTTATGTGTGTGAGTGTCTTGTTGCATGTATATGTGCACCATATGGATACATAGTCCCTGTAAAGGTCAGGAAAGGGTGTCAGACACCCTGGAACTATAGTTATGGAATGTTGTGAGTCACTGTATGAGTTCTGGAAATCAACCCAGGGTCCTCTGAAAGAGCAATAACTGCTCATAAGCTAATGATCTGTCCATTGTTGTGAGTGGGATGTTGAAGTCTCCCACTACTAATGTGTGGGGATCAATGTGAGGTTTAAGCTTTAGAAGAGTTTCTTTTACAAATGTGGTTGCCCTTGTATTTGGGGCATATATA
The DNA here is from genome assembly GCA_907164525.1 of Lophiomys imhausi. Lineage (NCBI taxonomy): Eukaryota > Metazoa > Chordata > Mammalia > Rodentia > Muridae > Lophiomys > Lophiomys imhausi. The sequence continues at coordinate 4,511,236 of CAJQZJ010032158.1, forward strand.
TTCAGTATTGAGATGTCATCTTGATTAATTTTTCCTTTAATGAGTAGGTAGTGCCCTTCCCTATCTTTTTTGATTGACGTCAGTTGAAAGTCTATTTTATTTGACATGAGGATGGCTATTACATCTTGCTTCCTGGGACTGTTTGCTTGGAAAACCTTTTCCCAGCCCTTTACTCTGAGGTAGCGTCTCTCTTTGTTAGTGAGATAAATTTCTTGTATGCAGCAAATTGAGGGGTCTTACTTATGGATCCATTCTGTAAGCTTGTGTCTTTTTATTGGAGAGTTGAGTCCATTGATGTTGATGGATATTAACTGTCAAAGGTTGTTCTTTCCTGTTATTTTGATGTAGGTAGTGGTTGTGTGTTTCTTTTGGATTAGCTGCAGTGGAGTTTTTTGCTTCCTCTGTTTTATTTTTTTAATAATTTATTTTTTTATTTCTTCAAGTTACATCTCAATCACAATCACCTCGCTACTCCCCATTCCAGTCCCACCCTCCATCCTCCTCCCCCTCAACCCCCCATCACCTACACTTTTTTTTTTTTAGTTTAAGGTATTTCTTTCCCCCCCAACAGCTCTCCCTTTCAGTCCAACAAATGGTTCTTTCTCTCTTTTTTGAACATTTATTTATTTATTATGTATACAGTATTTGCTCTACATATATGTCCGGGCAGATCTCAATGTAGATGGCTGTGAGCCACCATGTGGTTGCTGGGAATTGAACTCAGGACCTTGGGAAGAATAGCCAGTGCTCTTAACCTCTGAGCCACCTCTCCAGCCCGGTTCTTTCTCTTATAACTATAAATACAATACAAAACAACAGAAATAAATAGGCCACAATTATGGGAGTTATATGGCTTAGCATACATTTCCAATGTCCAGTCCATATGTATTTGGCACCTGACTTTAACATTCTACTATCTAACCATCTCCATGAGTTTAAAGTTCTATATCTAACTCAGCTTTCATACTAACTTGCCTCACGATTTTAAAAATATCTTCTTAGATCCAGAGCACTCTCTTGATTCCTAAACAACTCAAAATTTAACCATGAGACTCTAGCTATCTATTCTTCAACCACTTCAGAGACCTAAGAGGGATAAATATATCTGATTATATAGGAAGTACAGGGCCCGCAGCTTCCAAAACTAAGAAATGACATACCAGTGGCTGCCTGGACAGTTCCCATTTTCTCTCCATACATTACAGCATCAGTCTTCAGCCTTTTAAGCCCTGTTTCTCTGACAGACATTGATTGTAGAGCAGGAATTATGAAGGACTTACCTACCCTGTCTTGGCAGAGCTAGACTGTCGACCTTCCTGCTTCCAAGTTTTGTCCGTTTTGGACAACAGTCTGTCTACAGTTGACACAAGGGGTTTTTCTTACCAAGAGAAAGGCTTACCACCAATTCAACCATCTCCCACTGGAGATTCTTCGATGCTCATCTTCTACTTGGAGTAGAATAAGGGGTGCTGACATGTCTCAATATCAAAAAAAGTCTTAGGTTAAGAAAACATCTTATTAGATCCAGAACACCCTCTTGATTCCTAAACAACTCAAAATTTAACTATGAGACTCTATCTATCTACTCTTCAACCACCTCAGAGACCTGAGAGGGATAAATATATCTAATTATATAGGAAGTGCAGGGCCCGCAGCTTCCAAAACTAAGAAATGACATACCAGTGGCTGCCTGGACAGTTCCCATTTTCTCTCCATAAATTACAGCATCAGTCTTCGGCCTTTTAAGCCCTGTTTCTCTGACAGACATTGATTGTAGAGCAGGAATTATGAAGGACTTACCTACCCTGTCTTGGCAGAGCTAGGCTATCGACTTACCTGCTTCCAAGTTTTGTCCGTTTTGGACAGCAGTCTGTCTACAGTTGACACAAGGGGTTTTTCTTACCAAGAGAAAGGCTTATCACCAATTCAACCATCTCCCACTGGAGATTCTTCGATGCTCATCTTCTACTTGGAGTAGAATAAGGGGTGCTGACATGTCTCAATATCAAAAAAAGTCTTAGGTTAAGAAAACATCTTTGAATGCCATATTCTGCAGATCTCTTGAGGTTTTTGAAGATGCCCTATATATCTCATATTTAGATAAGCAAATGTTGCTTGGCTCTTAGCAACTTAATTTCTGAGTAGCTTAGAAAGTAACTGTGATAGATTTTCATAGTAACTAACAAAATGACACACTTGCATAACTATTAGTTTCCATTTCTTAATTATCTTAAACAGTTTATGACGGTTGGTAACCAGAGGCCAAAACTTTACATTTCATTTTTAAGCATTACTAGGTACAATACCTTTAAGAAGCAATACCCTTAATTTTCTATCAATATACAAAGATCAATACGAATGTGGCCAAATATAATCTTAATTTTGTATCAATATACAAAGATCAATACCTATGTAGCCCAATACAATCTTAATTTTGCATCAATATACAAGGGTCAATACCATTGTGGCCAAATATAATCTTAATTTTGTATCAATATACAAAGATCAATGCCAATGTAGTCCAATACAATCTTAATTTTGCATTAATATACAATGATCAATAAGTATTTAGCCAAATATAATATTAATTTTGTATCAATATACAAAGGTATAAGGCCATATTCAATAAACTGTCCTTTTTTCTTGATCTTTCTGATACTATGTCTATGTCCCATTTTTTTCTCAAGTCTGTTCACTCCTACATAGGAGACAAAGAAGGATACAGAAAAGAAAAAGAGAGAAGTCCCTGGGTCTAACGTCCAAAACCCATTTAACAAGACCATTTAACAGCTTGTAGTCTCTTCCCCTAAATAACAAAATTTTCTATTATCTATCAAATAACCAAAGGGTGGGGGAAACACCCTCCCCACCTTCTGGGGATGGGACGTTGTTCTCTAAAAATGATTTCCTATTGATTTGGGACGTAGTTAACCTGTTTGGGGCCCAAATAAGAATGGAAAAATGGTTAAAAATGTTAGTAGAATCATTTGATATTCAGTCATTTTGTGCTCAGCTATTTAGATGTCCTAAGAAGTTCATGGACAGAAGCTGATCTTCAGAGCTTTACTGAAGTTCTCGCTGGAGCAGTCTGTGGAGCTGAACAATCTTAGTGATTTTGAGTTGTTGTGGTTGTAGACTTTTGAGGAAACAGCCATTGAGGAAGTCTGCAACGCTGGATCATCAGGGGCACTCGTCTTCTTTGGTGTCTGATCTGTTTTCTGCTGAGGTTTCCGTTGTCCAGATATCCCTGGATTCCTTGAATGGATGCTTTAAATCTCCTGAAAGATAAGAACAGAGCCCTGCCCTAATCCTAACTCTGGGACAATTTCCTTTCTGGGGGGTCAGGTAACATTTTTCCTGGAGCAAATTTGGTTTTTTGACAATATATAAAGTATTACTCTTCAATCCAGAGTAAAGAAGAAATTATTTTGATATTTTGGAGCTAAACAAACATTTAGTGTATATATTTTGAGATATCGAAGGACAATTTGTTTGAAATGCATCATGCCTTTTGTAAGTAGCTTTTGAACTTAAATCCTTCCAAATCCTATGTGCCTGTCTCTGCATTCTAAGTTTTGGGACCAAAGACATGTGGTTCCCAACTGATGGGAGTAAAGATGTGCTCCACCACCCCTGGATCGAAGTTTTTCCCTATTTAGAGCTTGTTTTGTATCAGACTGACCTTGAGTTCTGAGATCTGCCTGTGTTGGGATCTAGTGTGTTGGGATTAAGGATGTATTCTTCTCAAATGATGGGATTAAGGGTGTGCACCATCACCATCCTGTTTCTTGTAACTCTAGAATTTATAGGACAACTAACTCTATAGTGATCCTCTTGTCCCTGCTGGAGGTAAAGGCATGGGCTAACACCAGGCCTTTCATGTATTTTACCTTACCTCTAAGTTTTTTCAACTCTTGGAGGTTTGTAAAACCAGGTTGAACAGCTGTAAACTTTAATTTATTTACAGTATTTTAAACCTGTTACCTGCTTTTTAATGCCAAACCATGGAAATTTCCTATACCTCTAAAAAAAAAAAAAAAAAAAAAAGAACTTTTAAGCTGCTATCAAGTTTGTGTAATCTATGTGGCCACCTGCAGTCTAACATTCTAATCTGAAATTAAGGCCATTTTCCTCTCATGGCAGTAAGGCAAGTATACCTTTGGTAAATTATAGTTTGAAAATTTTATATTGTATTTTTATTATGTTTTTTAAGCTTATTAACTCTTTTCTTAAAAAGTATTATTTACTTCTAGAACATAGTGTCCTCCCTCCTCCCCTCCTGGCCCCTCCCTCCCTCCCTTTTTGTTCCTCTACTTGGTACTCTCTTTCTCCTCCGATGATGTGGGCCCTCACATATCATACTCCCTCAGATCTTGTGTCAAGTGAGGGCCAAGAGCTTCCACTTGTACTGGAGCTTGATAAGGCACACCATCTAGGGTGTGGTGTTCCACTAACCTGCAGCAGATTCCATGACTCACTGGTAGATAGAATTTTTCCTAGGATAGATATGCTAGGTTCCTATCTATTTGGGTGTGTGGGTTGTAGGATAGTTATCCTGTGATGTATGGTTAATATCTATTTATAAGGGACTGCATACCATGTTTATCTTCCTGGGACTGAGTCAGCTCACTTAGGATGAGCTTTTCTAGTTCCATCCATTTGGTTTCGAATTGCATGATTTCCTCATTTCTGATAGCTGTGTAGTATTCCATTGTGTAAATGTACCATAGTTTTTTTTATCCATTCTTCAGTTGAAGGACATCTGGGTTGTTTCCAGTTTCTGGCTATTACAAATAAAGCTGCTATGAACATTATTGAGGCAATGTCTTTGTGGTTTCATTTCGAATCTTTTGGATATATGCCCAAGAGGGGTATGGCTGGGGCTTGAGGTAGATTTGATCCCAATTTTCTAAGATATCTCCAGATTGATTTCCAAAGTGGATTCACAAGTTTGCAGTCCCACCAGCAATGGAGGAGTGTTCCCCTTTCTCCACATCCTCGCCAGCATGTGCTATCATTTGAGCTTTTGATCTTAGCCATTCTGACAGGTGTGAGATGGAATCTCAGAGTTGTTTTAAGTTGCATTTCCCTGATGACAAAAGATGTTGAACATTTCCTCAAATGCCTCTCGGCCTTTAGAGATTCCTCTTCTGTGAATTCTTGGTTTAGCTCTGTACCCCATTTATTGATGGTGTTATTTGATTTTTTGGTGTTTAATTTCTTCAGTTCTTTATATATTTTGGATATTAGCCCTCTGTCAGATGTCGGGTTGGTGAAGATCCTTTCCCAGACTGTAGGCTGCCGTTTTGTTCTAAGGACAGTGTCCTTTGCCTTACGGAAGCTTTTCAATTTTATAAGGTCCCATTTATTGATTGTTTGTTTTAGTGCCTGAGCTATTGGTGTTCTATTCAGAAAGTTGCTACCAGTGCCAATGATTTCAAGGCTTTTCCCCACTTTCTCTTCTATTAATGTTAGTGTGTCTGGATGTATGTTGAGGTCCTTGGTCCACTTAGACTTAAGTTTTGTACAGGGTGATAAGTATGAATCTATTTTCATTCTTATACATGTTGACATCCAGTTAGAACAGCACCATTTATTGAAGATGCTTTCCTTTTTCCATTGTATGTTTTTGGCTTCTTTATCAAAAATTAAGTGACTGTAGGTGTGTGGGTTTATTTCTGGGTCTTCAATTTGATTCCATTGGTCAACTGGCCTGTTTCTATACCAGTAACATGTTTTTATTACTATTGCCCTGCAGTACAGCTTGAAATTCAGGATGGTGATACCTCTAGGATGTTCTGTTATTGTTCATGATTGATTTAGCTATTCTGGGTCTTTTGTTTTTCCATATGAAGTTGAGAATTCTTTTTTCCAGATCTTTAAAAAATTGAGTTTGTATTTGGATAGGAGTCGCATTGAATCTGTATATTGCTTTTGGTAAGATTGCCATTTTTATGTTGATCCTACCTATCCGTGAACAAGGGAGATCTTTCCATCTTCTGATATCTTCTTCAATTTCTTTCTTCAGGGACTTGAAGTTCTTAACATACAGGTCTTTCACTTGCTTGGTTAGAGTTACCCCCAGATATTTTATATTATTTGTGGTTATTGTGAAGAGTGTTGATTCCCTTATTTCTTTCTCAGCCCATTTATCTTTTGTAAAGAAGGGCTACTGATTTTTTTGAATTGATTTTGTATCTGGCCACCTTGCTGAAGGAGTTTATCAGCAGTAGAAGTTCTCTTGTGGAATTTTTGGGGTCACTTATGTATACTATCATATCATCAGCAAATAGGGATTCTTTGACTTCTTCCTTTCCAATTTGTATCCCCTTGATCTCTTTTAGTTATCTTATTGCTCTAGCTAAAACTTCAAGTACTATGTTGAAGAGATGTGGAGAGAGTGGGCAGCCTTGCCTTGTCCCTGATTTTAGAGGAAATGCTTTAAGTTTCTCTCCATTTAGTTTGATGTTGGCTATTGGCTTGCTGTAAATTGCTTTTATTATTATTATTATTATTTTTTTTTTTTGGTTTTTCGAGACAGGGTTTCTCTGAATATCTCTGGCTGTCCTGGACTCGCTTTGTAGACCAGGCTGGCCTCGAACTCACAAAGATCCGCCTGCCTCTGCCTCCCAAGTGCTGGGATTAAAGGCGTGCGCCACCACCGCCCGGCTGCTTTTATTATTTTTAAATATGGTCCTTGTATGCCTGATCTCTCTAAGACTTTTAACATGAAAGTGTAACCAAGCTTTTAAATTATTATTTATTTAACACTTATTTATTTACTACTAAATTCACTTATAACAAACACCAGCAATTTCTTAACTATTAATCCTATAAATTCCTACAACACCTTTAACCTATCCGCTAAACCTATTGATAATCATAACAACTACTTTCATACCCTTTTAGAATGATACAGTCTCTGGGGCAGGTCCTCAGTCGTCAGGAAACCAGTCTCGGGGGTAGACTCTTTAACGCACTTAGCAGTCCTTTTTCTGGAATAGCTCAGACGCAGGTTCGTCAGGGTAAACTGGCTATCGAAGTCTCACTTTAAATAAGGCTTGAGGCTTTCTTCTCTCTGGGAGACCTCAGCGTCTGTAGGCCACCTTACTTCCTTCGTATCAGCAACTCTGCCGTTCTGCCTCAGTCTTTAAAGCTGGCCACAGTTCCGTTCAGGCCACTGTTCGGACAGGTCAAACCCCTCTAGGCAAAAGCTGAGCCACAGGGTTTAGTCCTTGGCCTTTTGCTGTCTTGCCGAGGCTTTCTCTGCTCACCAGCTTCCTTCTGCCTCAGGGAGATCTGGCCATTGGTCTACCAGAACTTTCTCCAGCAGGACTCTCGGAGCTCTCTCATATCGGGGGCCCTTAGCACGCACGCGCCTCTCTGGCGTCATCCACTTGTCCTTAAATAGGATCACTCCTTGTTCCACCTGCTTCAGCTTAAGTTGGGCTCTGCCCACTTAGCAGTTGAAAGCAATGCCAGGTCATAAAGTCTTTCCTTCTTTCACCTGGCTTCAACCTTGTTTTTCAGTCCAAAGAGACTCCCCTCATTTCACCTGACTTCATCCATAAGCTGATAAGCTAATTGCTCACAGCAAAGTTGATCTTCATGCCCCGAATTAAAAGACTGTATCAGAAACCTATATATTTACTAAATCTAACTTATATTAATCTATCAGCCCCTTCATGAAAGTGTGCTGTATTTTGTCAAAGCTTTTTCAGCGTCCAATGAGATGATCATGTGGTTCTTTTCTTTCAGCTTGTTTATGTGGTGGATTACATTGATGGATTTTCTAATGTTGAACCACCTCTGAATCTCTGGGATTAAGCCTACTTGACCATGGTGTACGATACTTTTGATGTGATCTTGGATCTGGTTTGCAAGTATTTTATTAAATATCTTTGCATCTATGTTCATAAGAAAAATTGATGTATAATTTTCTTTCTCCGTTGAGTCTTTGTGAGGTTTAGGTATCAGGGTTACTGTGGCCTCATAGAATGTGTTTGGTAGTATTCCTTCTGTTTCTATGTTGTGGAAGAGTTTGAAGAATATTGGTGTTAGCTCTTCTTTGAATGTCTGGTAGAATTCTGTGCTGAAACCATCTGGGCCTGGGCTTTTTTGGTTGGAAGACTTCTAATGACTTCTATTTCCTTAAGGGTTATAGGACTGTTTAATTTGTTTTCCTATTCTTGATTTAACCTTGATAGGTGGAATCTATCAAGAAAATCGTCCATTTCATTTAGATTTTCCAATTTTGTGGGGTACAAGTTTTTGAAGTAGGGCCTAAATATTCTTTGGATGTCCTCAATGTCTGTTGTTATTTTCCCCTTTTTATTTCTGATTTTGTTGATTTGGATATTTTTCCTCTGCCTTTTAGTTAATTTAGCTAAGGGCTTGTCTATTTTGTTGATTTTCTCAAAGAACCAATTCTTGGTTTTGTTGATTCTTTGTATTGTTCCTTTTGTTTCTAAGTTGTTGATTTCAGCCCTGAGTTTGATAACTTCCTCTCGTCTGCTCCTCTTGGGAGTGTTTGCTTCTTTTTGTTCTAGCTCTTTCAGATGTGCTTTTAGGTGGCTAGTATAGGAACTCTCCAGTTTCTTTTTGAAGGCACTTAATGCTATAAACTTTCCTCTTAGTACTGCTTTCAATGTGTCCCATAAGTTTGGGTATGTTGTGTCTTCATTTTCATTGGGTTCTAAGAAGACTTTAATTTCTTTTTTTTTATTTCTTCCCTGACCCAGAGGTCATTGAGGAGAGAGTTGTTCAGTTTCCATGTTTTTGCAGGCACTCTGTTGTTTTTGTTATTGTTGAAGTCTAGCTTTATTCCATGATGGTCTGATAAGTTACAAGGAGTGATTTCAATTTTCCTGTATCTGTTGAAGCTTGCTTTGTGACCGACTATATGGTCGATTTTGGAGAAGGTTCCATGAGATGCCGAGAAGAAAGTGTATTCTTTTTTTGGGGGTGAAATGTTCTGTAGATATCAATTAGGTCCATTTGATTCATGACATCTGTGAAGTTCATTATTTCTCTGTTTGGTTTCTGCATTGTTGATCTGTCCAGTGGTGAGAGTGGTGTGTTGAAGTCTCCCACTATTAATGTGTGAGGTTCAATGTGGGATTTGAGCTTCAGTTGTGTTTCTTTAATGAATGTGGTGGTCTTACATTTGGGGCATAGATGTTTAGTATTGAAATTTCATCTTGGTGGATTTTTCTTTTGATGAGTATGTAGTGTTCTTCCCCATCTCTTGTGATTAATGTTGGTTGAAAGTCCAATTTGTTGCATACTAGAATTGCTACTCCAGCTTTTTTCTTGGGTCCATTTGCTTGGTATATCTTTTTCCAGCCCTTTACTTGGAGACAATGTCTATCTTTTTTGCTGAGGTGTGTTTCTTGTAAACAGCAGAATGTGGGATTCTGTTTTCACATCCATTCTGCTAGCCTGTGCCTTTTTATTGGGGAATTGAGTCCATTGATGTTGAGAGATATTAATGACCACTGATTGTTACTTCCTGCCATCTTGGTGTTGGTGGAAATAGGGTGTGAATGAGCTTCTTTTCTTTTGGTTTTGCTGTAGGTATGCTATTTGCTTCCTGTGCTTTCTTGTGTGTCGTTAACCTCTTTAGATTGAAGTTTTCCTTCCAACATCTTCTGTAGAGCTGGATTTGTATATAGATATTGTTTGAATTTAGTTTGTCATGGAATATCTTGTTTTCTCCATCTATGTTGATTGACAATTTTGTAGGGAATAGTAATCTGGCCTGGCATTTGTGGTTTTTTAGGGTCTGCAAGATGTCTGTCCAGGCCCTTCAGGCTTTTAGAGTCTCTGAAGAAAAGTCAGGTGTGATTCTGATAGGTTTGCCATTATATGTTACTTGACCCTTTTCCCTAGCAGCTTTTAAAATTCTTTCTTTGTTCTGTACATTTAGTGTTTTGATTATTACGTGGCGGGAAGATTTTCTTTTCTGGTCTAATCTATTTGGAGTTCTGT
>CAJQZJ010032158.1:4521625-4575647 GCA_907164525.1 Lophiomys imhausi
TTGTTGTTGCTCTCTGAGGTATTTGATTTCCTCCCTTAGGCCTTCTGCCTTCTATTATTAATATAAGCGTAGGATTAGGGTTATTTTCCTTTGTTTCAATTGTGTTCGGCTGTCCAGAATTGTCTTTAGCATTATTGCTAGTATCTGGAGACATCTTATTTTTTGGGTTTTTTTTTTTTTTTTTACCATGTTCTTGTGCTGACCTTTTGTCATCCGATTGACCCAGGTGTTGTCTATTTGTGTCTTTTGTCAGCTGACCTTGGTGCTCAGGAAAACTCCCTGCCCTGGGGTTTGGCTGATCCTGAGATCCTGGTGTTCACCTCCAGATGACAGGCAGTTTCCTGTAATAGACTGACTGGCTCTCGGAGAGGAGGGTGGCTGCAGCTCTCCTCAACTGCTTGTGACCCAATTGGACCAATATAGAGGGGATTGGAGTTGGGAGAGGGCTTGCCTCTGAGGACCTGGGAGCTGGCAGGTCTCCTCAGAAAGGCAAGTCGGGCTGCGGTTGGGTCTGTGTTCTTCTCTAACTGACCCAGTCATTCTGGCTCCCCAGCTAAGCTGACCATGCAGGCAGGGAGTTCCACCACAACGGGTGCCGGCCTCAGTGTACCTGTTGCTGAGTGCCTCAGATGCTTGGGTGCTAGGGTGAGTGACCCACCCGCCCCAGTATTTGTGGAGAACACACAGTCGCGGGCTCTGTTTGCAGGCAGTCTTGGCTCCTAATTACTTTCCTGTGACTTGGTTAGGTTTCTGCCTCTCTGCTACAGCGCACACTGTGCTGCCATGTTGGAAACTCCGGAAAAAAAATCTCACTTACCTTTGCTCTTGTGGTGTGGCTGTTTTTCCCTCTTGGGTGTACAGGTCCATCTGCAGGCTGGATATCAGGAAGACATGCGGGGGGGGGGGCACTGTTCTGTGGCTGGAGCCGTGGGCTGGATCAGCTCTTGGGCTAGATCTCCTCTAGCTGGAGCTCCTCCTGAGACCAGTGACGGAGCTGGCTGATCTCAGGGTGGTGTTCCCGGGAACTGCATGGGCTGTTCTACCTGGTGAGCGGTCTCAATGTTCGCCGTGGGAATTCAGACACTGTCTGGGTTTCACTGTCTGCTTGGGGACCTCACATTCACTCCACAGTGACTAATCTCATTCACCTACTACTCAAATGCACTGCTCTATGGTCGGCGCCATCTTGGATCCTCTGCTTCCTCTGTTTTCTTGGGTGTAGTTATCTTCTCTGGGTTGGAGTTTTCCTTCTAGGTTGTTCTGTAGGGCTGGTTTTGTGGGTAGATACTGTTTAAATTAGATTTTGTCATAGAATATCTTGTTTTCTCCATCTATGTTGATAGAGAGTTTTCCTGGGTATAGTAGTCTGACCAGGAACATATGTTCTCTCAGGGCTTGTAGGATGTCTGCCCAGGCCCTTCTGGCTTTTAAAGTTTCTGAGGAGAAGTCAGGTGCAATTCTTTTGGGTCTGCCATTACTTGACCTTTTTCTCTTACTGGTTTTAACAGCTTTTCTTTGTTCTGTACATTTGGGGTTTCATTTATTATGCAATGAGAGGAATTTCTTTTCTGATCTAATCTGTTTGGTGTTCTATATGCCTCTTGGAATTTTACTGGCATGTCTTTCTTTCGGTTTGGGAAGTTTTCTTGTATGATTTCCTTGAAGAGTTTTCCTGGACCTTGGAGTCATGAGTCTGCTCTTTCCTCTATGCCTATAATTCTTAGGTTCTGTCTTTTCATTGAGTTCTTGATTTCTTGGATGTTGTGGGTGAGAAGTTTTTTAGATTTCTCATTCTCTTTGGTTGTTGTACTGATTTCTTCATTCGAATCGTCCATGCCTGAGATCCTGTCTTCCATCTCTTGCATCCTATTTTTGATACTCACATCCGTAGTTCCTGTTCTTTTTCCTTGATTTCCCACCTCCAGGATTGTCTTTGTTTGTGTTTTCCTTATTGCTTCCAATTCTGATTTCAAGTCTTGAACAATTTTACTCATTTTATACATTTCCTGCTCCAATTTCCTTGTCTTTGTCTGCAAATATCTTTCATTGCCTTGTCTCTTTCCCGTTCATGTTATGCTGTAATGACTTGGAGATCTCTAATGATATTCTCCATTTCTTTCGTTTGTAAAACAGAGGAATCTTTGAATTCTTTCAGAGATTTAATTTCTTCTTGTAAGGACTCTATCATTTTCCAAAGTATAGATTTGTCATCATTTTCATGTGTTTTAGCTGTGGTGGAATCAGGGCTAGCTGTTATAGCATAGCTGCATTTTGTTGGAGTTATATTTCCTTGACTTTTGTCAGTTCTGTTCTTTTACTGGCCTTTAGCCATCTGGTTGCTCTTAGCTGTTTGTTCCTCATGTCTTCTGGGCTTGGTGCCAAGAAGGGCCGTTTGTTGTAGAGGCTGTATAACTTGGTGATCTGTAGCTCTCCACAGGCTAGATGGGGCCTTGTGTGTGGGCTGGTTCTCAGTGTGTCTCCCAGAACTCATCCTTTCCTGTTGTGTCCCAATTGGGCACTCAGATCAGAGGATGTGGTGGGATGTTTTTTTCATGCCTGAAGGTTCCTGAGATCCAACTGGTCTTCTTAGTGGTGTTGGTGTGAATTGGCAGGCCACAGACTGTATGATGGAGCTGCAGCTCTCCTGAAGCTTATCTGTTGGGACTGTGATCATGGTCTTCCCAAGCTGCTCTCAGGGGGTTCTCAGGTTCAGTGTGCACCTTATAGCCAGAAGCACTGTGATCTGGTGCAGCCCACATCATCTAGGTAATGAGCAATGGTTCGGGGTTGTTTCACTTCTCCTGAGTCAGAGCTCTCTGTGTTGTAGCCTGGGTATTCAGCTGCATGGCAAGGAAGTCAGGGAATTCTGATGTTGAATTCACACCCCGTCCATAGTGCTTGGATTCAGGGATGCTCAGCTGCCTTTTCCCAGCCAGAATCACTGTGCTCCAGTGTAGTCTGCCTATGCTGACATGGCTTCTGGCCATTTTCCTGTAGCTAGGGTGTCAGGACTGCGGTTGTGGTCCTACCATGCTCTTCTATGGGGGGGGGGGTGTTTCAAGGTCAACCTGAACCTGTCAGTGAGAGGTTCTTTGGGTCGGTGCAGCCCACTTGCTCGGGCCTTATACAATAGTTCAGAACTGCTTTACTGCTCCAGACCAAGATCTAGATGGTGTAAACTGAGACAGTAGACTGAGAGCCCTCCCAAAGTGAGTGTGGGCAGTGAGTTCACAAAGTGTCTCCAGCACTTGGACTCAGGGGGGGATCTCTGCAGCCTTTTCCTTGTCAGAGGCACTGTGTTCCAATGTAACTGTCTGTCTCAGTGGGGCTGCTAACAGATTCCCTGTAGCTACGGTGTCAGGACTGTGGGTATGGCCTCACAAGCTACTCTTATGGGGGTCCCAGGATCAGCCTGTGCCCTTTGTCAAAAGTTCTGTGGTCAGGCACCACCCATCCTGTTGTGTAGCATGCCCCAGTCCAGGACTGTTTCACTGCTCTGGGTGGAGATCTAAATTCACTAGACTGAGGGTGTAGACTGAGTGCCCTGCTGAAGTGAGCATGGGCAGAGAGTTCCAATACGGAATTCACTCAGTGAGTCTCATCCTCATTTTCCATGCCTGAATTGCAGTGTTCCAGAGCAGCCTGCATGGGTCAGCAAGGGCTCCCACCAGACCCCCTGTAGTCAGGCAGGTTGGAGGGGTAGGGAGTTCCAATTTATATTCTATATCCTGCCCACAGTGAGCTTGGGCTCAGGGAAGATCAGTGCCTGCCAGTTGGATCCTGCAGTTACCGTTCAGCCACATGCCACCATACTGAATATCCCTGGGAGAATCGCCCTCCGTTTTATCCAAAGTGGTTCTGCTGGTATTCTCCTGGGTGTCCGAATACCTGCGCAAACACTGCAGGTACCGGAAACTGAGGACGTCCTCTGTTTGGAGGTTGAAACCACCAGCTGGCATCCTGAAAGGATCCCATATGCCGTCTCTTCCACTGTGGCAGGGAGTGCAGTCTCCTGGTGGAAATCTCTCAATGTACTGTGTCTGGCTACTCCAATCCTCTAGTGTTTATATTTCCAGTACTGAGTTCTTCATTGTCCCTGGCTTTGCTGGGCAATCCCAGATAGGCTTGCACCTCACAAACTGCCATTCAGCAGGAGTATATTTCTGCAGTTGTCCAATCAGTCTTTCTGATGATCAGAATGTGTCCGGCTTGATCGCCGCCATCTTGTCCCCTCGAGCTTCTGTGTTTTAAATATATTTTAAAACTTTCAATATATATGTGTTTCTATTCAGCTTGCATAACTTTGACTTTTCTATATTCTTTCCTTTGTTCTATTCATTCTACTGATAAGTACATCCATTATTTTTAAAGCTTTAATTTAAAACATATATAGATTTATAGAAAAATTATGATAGCAGTACAGGGAGATACTACATGTCTTTGTTATTGGCACCTTATAGTTGTTCATTTTCTTCACTAACTAGTATTTGTATATTGTTAAAAGTCTATGCTTTATATAGAATTCCTGAACTTTCACTGAATCCTCTCTTTAATCATCATTATTCTAGACTCCCATTTATGATAAAAATTACGTTTAATTGTCAAGTATATTTTGGCATCTTTTGGTCAAGAATTTTCAAAAAATGTTTCAGCAATTCATTCTTTTTATGAACTTAACAGATTTGATATTTATAATCTTATATTGCATATAATGTCAATTTATAGAAATCTTCCTATTGTTTCTATTTATGATTAGACTGGGATCACAAGTTTATTGTAGGAATATCATGGAAGAAAATTATCATCTTTTTATCAACACTAAAGAAAGGGTACGTTTTATCAATTCACTATTACCATGAATCATTATTGGTACAGTTTATTACTTTGAGATAGTGCCATGCTATGTGGTCTATTCTGGCCTTGAAGTTGGAATTCTCCTGCTCATGCTTTGTATGAGTCTTGTGTGACTGTCATGTGGATGAAACAGTGTTTATAATGTGTGTCTATTGTAAAACTGCTGCTCAGTTCCCTTCTTTTCATATTGGGCTTTGGAAGAGTCATTATGTGCAGTCTATACTTACAATGTGGGGGGTTATATAAATTGTTTAGAATTCTTTATGAGAGATTGATTGTCCTTTTTCCTCTCTGGTTCATTTTCTCTCTCCCCAAATCCAATACTATGTTATTTCTTTTGTTGGACAAATTGAAGGTTTGGCTGTTGGGAACTCTTTCAATTGGCTCCATATCCTTTGGGTGTCCCTTTGCAGGAATAGGTATTTCTGCAGCACTTTCTTAATTCCCAGCACCTGGCTTATCTTGTATATGCTCCTGGCTTACCTTTTAAATTTCCTGCCCCAGTCCTAAAATCAGCCATGTCACTGTAGAGCTCTGCTTTCTTTCATTCCAAGAAGATGCTAAAAATCAAGACCTGTGCTCAGTGCTATTATGGTGTCACTCCTTACAGTCCCTTTCAACTGACAGAGCAAGCAAATTAATGTGTGTGTTAATCTGTACATATACACACATCATAAATCTTTTTGCATGTATCCATATGTATGTATATAAAGCCCTGGCTCATTCTTACTGATGTCTCAAATTACAATCCATCACTATTTGGACTATTCTAGTCCTGCTTGCCTGTAAACTTCCACTTCAACTGTCAAAAAACTGTTTTCCTTCAGCTGCCATCCATTAATTTCTTCCTGAACCCATTCTCACCCAGGTTGTGGGATTCTTTCTCACATTCTATGTGTCTTGAAGAAAGAAAAACTTGCATACACCCAAAGGGCTAACCTCCCAAGGAGAAGGGTGAAGGATTTTCTGTCTGGAACAATGGCAATTATAGGCATTGAAGAGGCAGATCAGACTGTAGAGAACCGTATGTTACCCTACATTTACTCCTTTGTTACTTACCAACTTGCTTGCCAGATTTTCTGATTTTTATTAGTGTGATACCTCTTACAATTTGTACTTGTGTAGCAATACACTTACGAGCTCTGGAGTGATATATTTGGACTATGGCTCATGGGAAGAATTAATATGTGCCATTTGTAGACAGATGCTTTTGCAACTGGCACTGGAATTGATTATTTATTCTTTGCCACAAAATTGAGTGAAATTCAGATAGTGATTCTTTGTTCACCCATCTGTGTCTAGGTGCTGAAAGGAAGACATACAATAAGGCTGCAGCTAGCCTGATAAGCATGTGATAATTATGGAAAGAAAATGGGATTTGGATCATCTGTTATTGCAGCAAACCCAGTTTTTATACAATAGCGCGCACGCGCACGCATGCGCGCGCGCACACACACACACATTCAACCAGTGTATTTCTATCTTGCTTGTTATGCTATGAGCTAAAATAAATTAAATACAAATCTCTTACTGGTTCCCTTTGGTTTAGCAAATGTGAGGTACCTTTGTCATACTGGAGTAAAGATGGACAAACCATGAAGAAGAGAGGAAGAAGGATTGTAGGAGCCAGAGGGGTCAAGGACATCAGGAGAACACAGCCCACAGAATCTACTAAGCAGGGTCAAAAGGGCTCACAGAGGCTGCAGTTACAACCATAGAACCTGCATGGCTCTGCACAAGGACTTCTGGATACATACTGTGGTTGTTTATCCTGATGTTTTGTGGGACTTCTAACAGGGGAGTTGGGGTGTCTCTGACTCTTTTACTGGTCACAGAACTTTTTCCCTCCTACTGGGTTTTCTTACTCAGCCTTGATATGAGAGTTTGTGCCTAGTTATGTTGTATTCTTGTTATGCCATGTTCAGTTGTTATCACTGGGAGGCCTGCTCTTTTCTGAAGGAAATGGAGGAATAGTGGATATGGGAGAGAGGGGAGGTAGGGAGAGGACTGGGAGGAGGAAGTGAGGCTGTGGTCAGGATTTATTATATGAGAGAAGAATAAAGAAAAAGGAAAAGGAAAAGAAAATAACAAAAAATTAAAAGGAAGGAAAAAATCCCAAGCATGACAGGTAGCATCAGGGGAATTCTTGAACACAACAGACAGAATTGGCAGGTGAAGAAAGGGTATTGTTAGGGGTAAGGACACACACACACACACACACACACACACACACACACACACGGCACACACACACACACACACACACACACACACACACACACACGGCACACTGAGAGAAAGACCTTCTACAAATCAGAGTAACTGAAGCCTGGTCTATTCCTGAGGGCTGAGTGAGGGTTTTAGGGATTGTTGAAGGGTTTTTTTTTCCTCTCTCAATTTAGGATTTGTCAGTTTGAATTAAGACAGGGATGCTGAGAGATTCATAAGTTTGTGGTAAACACATCCTTGTCTGGCCTTGAAGGTGTTGCATTGGTCCTACTGTGAGGAGAAAACTATACCAGGCCTTTGTTTGAAGCTTCCATGCTTTTGTCTCAGGTAAGGAAGGTGAAAAGAAGCCAGGCATCATGGAAGTTTGCTGTATTTATTATCTATCTATGGTCTCTGTCCCATCTGTATGCCTATGAGGGGATCTAACTAACATCTAGTCTCTCAGATACCACCTCCAAGCAGCATTGTAGGCTGGAGCCCAAGTGTTTGACACACAAATGTTTGGCAGATACTAAGCATCCAAGCTGTACACATAAATTCAAGGACAGAAACCATATTATCACCTTAAAATGCATAGAAAGGGCCTCTGATGAATTTCAGCATTGCTTAACCACAAAAGCCCTGAAGAATGAACATAACCCAGCATATTAAAGCTATGTAAGACAAGTCCATAACCTATATTATAATAAATGTGGAAAGCTGAAATTGTTTCTTTTAAGATCAGAAAAGAGACAACAATGTGCACTCTCACTGCTCTTCCCCAGTATAGTTTTTGAAGTCTTACCTACAACAATTTTAGAAGAGAAAGAAATAAAATGGATACAAACACAAAAGAAGGCAATGTATCATTATGTGGAAATCATGCAATTCTATACTTAACAGGCCCTAAACACTTCACAAGAAAACTCTTGGTAAACCCTTCCTTCCTTCCTTTTTTTTTTTTTTTTTTTTTTTGCATAGTCTTCACTGTCCTGGAACTCACTATGTAGAACAGACTGGCTTGGAACTCATAGACGTCTGTGTGCCTCTATCTCCCCAGTGCTGTGATTAAATGTGTACACCACCATGCCTAGCCTAATAAACACTTTCAATAAACACAAAATTAACATGCAAAATCAGTATCTTTTCTAAATATAAGTAATGAATATGCCAAGAAAGAGATCAGGAAAAAATCCATTTATAATAATGTAGGAATAAACCTAGCCAATGAGATGAACAACTTCTACAATGAAAAATTTAAAGCACTGAAGAAAGATATAGGGCCAAGAACCTGTGGCTAGACAAGTAATAAGCCTTAAGGGAGAACCTATTATTATTACTCCATGAATGGACATGGTATTAAAATGACTACTAATGACTTATCCCTGTATCCATAAATCAGTGCATCTCTCAACCCTCATCAGAGAAGTTTCTTGTAGTAAATGATAATTTATATAGAGACCCACAACTGGTAAATATGCAGAGTATAGGAGAATGGTTAGCCCTAAATGGGACATGTTATCATACTCCTTGTCCCTAGGCTCAGGGATCACCATAAAAGAGGGGGAATCAAGATTTTAAGAGATACAAATGGTGAGTGAGTTCAGCAAAACAATGTTCTCTTGACACAACAGAGCAATTGCACGTATGAATTCACAGCAGTTGAGACAGTGTGCACAAGACCTATGTAAGCCCAAGGCAGACAGAATCCTAGCATGGAGGTAAGAGGTAGGCATGGAGTCTTATTTGTAGCTAAGGAGCTATTGTTATTAGATTAGCTATTGCTAATTGACAGCTTCTGGGAGAGGAAGAGTCACTTTTCTTTAATGGTGTGGCCCTTGATAGGTTGATCGTGTTCCAGAGTAGGCCTCATCTGCAGCATAAATTGGACTCAATGGGTTAAATATAAAAAAGAAAAACCAGTCAGAAAGACAGGTGAGTGAGCTCTGCTAGCTGTCCTGCCCACTCCCTAGACTCAATTCCCCAAAACCCATTCAACTGCTTCTCCACCCCACCCCTCTTACTCTCCTTGTGGCCAGGCCCCTGATCCCAGCTCCAGCAGACTCCAGCTGCTCAGGTGCAGGCCACACTAGTCAGAAGAACAGAGACCCTTTGCTTACACCAAAGGCCAAGCAAGTTGCCAGAAGTCAAGCCCCTAACCTGATCAGAGAACTCCAGGCCACAAAGACCAGAAGACTAAAGAGTAAACAGAAACCAATTAATGAAGCACTCATCCAACAAAGTTAAACTCAGAAAGCAGCACCAAGACCTATATTCATCCCAAACCCAGATGCCTAAACACCAGTGTAAGAACATAATCAACAACAGCCAGGGCAATATGGCACTACCAGAGCCCAGATATCCTATGTCAGCAAGACTTGAATATCCAACCATAGCTGAAGCACAAGTAAAAGACCTTAAAACCAACTTTATGTAGATGATAGAGGTCCTTAAAGAATAAATGAAAAGTGAAGCCGGGCAGTGGTGGCGGTAGTGCACACCTTTAATCCCAGCACTTGGGAGACAGAGGCAGGTGGATCTTTGCGAGTTTGAGGCCAGCCTTGTCTACAAAGTGAGTACAGGACAGCCAGGGCTACACAGAGAAACCCTGTCTCAAAAAACCAAAAAAGAAAAGAGAAAAAAACAAACTAGAATAGAAGCAATAAAGAAAACACAAACTGAGAGAATTCTGGAAATGGAAAATCTGGATAAACAAACAGCAACTACAGATGTCAGTATCACCAACAGAATACAGAAGACGGAAGAAAGAATCTCAGGGGTTAGAGATACAATAGAAGAAATAGATTCACCATTCAAAGAAAATGTTAAATCTAAACAAGTTTGATTGGTTTGTGTTCCTGACACAAAACATCCAGGAAATGTGGGATACTGTGAAAAGACAAATCCCAAGAATAATAGGAATAGAAGAAGGAGAAGATTATTAGCTTAAAGGCCCAGAAAATACTTTCAAAAAACCATAGAAGAAAATTTCCCTAACCTAAAGAAAGAGATACATATAAAAGTATAAGAAGCTTACGGAACACCAAAGAGATTTCACTATATAAATAAACTTAAAGAAAAAAATCACGCAATCATCTCATTAGATGCTGTCACAGCTTTTAAAAAATCCAATACCACTTCATGATAAAAGTCCTGGAGACATCAGGGATACAAGGCGCATACGTAAAATAATAAAGACAACAAACAGCAAGCTGATAGTCAACATCAAGTTAAATGGAGATAAACACAAAGCAATTCCACTAAAATCAGAATCAAGACAAGGTTATCCAATCTTTTCATATATGTTCAACACAGTACTTGAAGTTTTAGTTAGGGCAATAAGACAAATAAAAGAGCTCAAGGGGATACAAATTGGAAAGGAAGAAGTCAAAGTATAGCCATTTGCAGATGATATGAGGGTATACATAAGCAATCCTAAAAATTCTACTAGAGAACACCTACAGCTGATAAAAACCTTCAGCAAAGTGGCTGGATAGAAAATTAACTCAAAATAATCAATAACCTTTTTTTTTTTTATTTCTTCAAGTTACATCTCAATTGCAGTCTCCTCCCTATTCCGCCCTCCAGTCCCACCCTCCCACCCTCAACCCCCCCATCCTCTTCCTTTTTTTTTAAGTTTAAGGTATATCTTATTTCCCCCTACATTTTCCCCTTTCAGTCCAACAAATGGCTTTTTCTCTTATAATAATAAATACAATACAAAACAACAGAGGTAATTAGACCACAGTTATGAGGGTTATATGGCTTAGCGTACATTCCCAATGTCCAGTCCATATGTATTTGGCACCTGACTTTGACATTCTGCTATCTAACCATCTCCATGAGTTTAAAGTCTATATCTAACTCAACACTCATAGTAACTTGCAACACAATTTTAAAAGCATCTTCTTAGATCTATAACACTCTCTTGACTCCAAAAAACTCAAAATTTAATTATGAGACCCTAGCTATCTGTTCTACAACCACTTCAGAGACCTGAGAAGGATAAATATATCTGAATATATATAGGAAGTACAGGGCCTGCAGCTTCCAAAACTAAGAAATGACATACCAGTGGCTGCCTGGACAGTTCCCAATTTCTCTCCATACATTACAGCATCGATCTTCAGTCATTTGGACCCATTTCTCTGACAGACATTGATTGTAGAGCAGGGGTTATGAAGAACTTGCCTACCCTGTCTTGGCAGAGCTAGGCTGTCGACTTACCTGCTTCCAGGTTTTGTACTTTTTGGACAGCATTCTGTCTACAGTTGGAGCAAGGGGCTTTTCCTACCAAGAGATAGGCTTGCGACTAATTCAGTCATCTCCCACTGGAGTTTCTTTGATGCTCATCTTCTACTTGGGGTAGAATAGGGGGTGCTGTCAGGAGTTGATATGTCTCGATATAAAAAAATTGAAAGTTACAAAAACATCTTTGAATGCCATATTCTGCAGATCTCTTGAGGTTTTTGAAGAGGCCCTATCTATCTCTTATATTAGGGTAAGCAGATGTTGCTTATCTCTTAGCAGCTTTATTTCTGATTAGCTTAGAAAATAACTATAATAGGCTGTCATAGTACCTAACAAAATGACCGGCTTGCATAACAATTAGTTTGCATTTCTTAATCATCCTAAACAGTTTATGACAATTAGTAGTAAAAGGCCGAAACATCACATTTCATTTTTTTCTTTACCTCCTAACCCTTCCATCCCATTTCTCTGGGGTGGGGTGTCCTTATATAACAGTCCCTCATATCAGTTGAGAAGTCGTATGAGGGCCAAGAGCCTCCTCATTCATTGGGGGTCTACGAGGCAGTACCACCAGTGAAAAGTGTCTCATTGCCCAGAAGAGAGAACTAAAAAACAAACAAACAAATAAGCAGACAAATAGATAAAAAGACTAAAAAATATTAAAATAAATAAATAAAAATAAAAAATAAAAAGTCTATGTCCAAGTTCTCTTTGGTGTGTTAGTTGTAGTATCGATACCTTCTACTATAGCTAAAAACTACTATAAGTGAATAGATGCCATATGCATCCTTCTGAGTCTGGGTTAGCTCACTCAGGATGAGCTTTTCTAGTTCCATCCATTTGGCTGCCAATTACATAATTTCATTGTTCTTGAAAGCTGAGTGATATTCCATTGTGTAGATGTACCACAGTTTTTTTAACCCATACTTCGGTTGAGGGACATCTGGGTTGTTTCCAGTTTCTAGCTATTACAAATGAGGCTGCTATAAACATAGCTGAGGAAACTTCCTTATGATTCCATGAAGGGGCATTTGGGTATATACCCAGAAGTGGTATGGCTGGGTCTTGAGGCAGAGCTATTCCAAGATTTCTAAGATATCACCATACTGATCTCCATAGTGGTTGTACAAGCCTGCACTCCCACCAGCAATGGAATAGGGTACCCCTTTCTCCACACCCTCGCCAGCATGTGCTGTCATTTGAGCTTTTGATCTTAGCCATTCTGACAGGTGTGAGATGGAATCTCAGAGTCGTCTTGAGTTGCATTTCTCTGATGATTAAGGATGTTGAACATTTCTTCAAGTGTCTCTCAGTCATTAGGGATTCCTCCTTTGTGAATTCTCTATTTAGCTCCGTCCCCCATTTTTTGATTGGATTATTTGGTTTCTTGGCATTTAATTTCTTGAGTTCTTTGTAGATTTTGGATATTAGCCCTCTGTCAGATGTGGGGTTGGTGAAGATTTTCTCCCAGTCTGTAGGCTGCCGTTGAATGACAGTGTCTTTTGCCTTACAGAAGATTTTCAGTTTCATGAGGTCCCATTTATTGATTGTTGATCTCAGGTCCTGAGCTGTTGGTGTTCTGTTCAGGAAGTTGTCACCTGTGCCAATGAGTTCGAGGGTTTCTCCCACTTTTTCTTCTAGTAAATTTAGTGTGACCGACCTTATGTTAAGATCTTTGATCCACTTGGACTTAAGTTTTGTACAAGGTGATAAGTATGGGTGTAATTTCATTCTTTTACAAGTGGACATCAAGTTGGACCAGCACCATTTGTTGAAGATGCTGTCCTTCTTCCATTGTGCCGTTTTGGCTTCTTTGTCAAAAATTAGGTGGCAATAAGTTTGTGGGTCTCTTTCTGGATCTTCAATTCGATTCCATTGATCTGCTGGTCTCCTTTCTATACCAATATCATGCTGTTTTTACAACTATTGCTCTGTAGTACAGCTTGAAATCTGGGATGGTGATTCCTCCAGATGTTTTTTTATTGTACAGGATTGATTTAACTATTCTGAGCTTTTTGTTATTCCATATGAAATCGCGAATAGCTCTTTCCAAGTCTATGAAAAATTGTGTTGGTATTTTGATAGGAATTGAATTGAATCTATATATTGCTTTTGGTAGGATGGCCATTTTTATTATGTTGATCCTACCTATCCATGAGCATGGGAGATCTTTCTATCTTCTAAAGGCCTTTTCCATTTCTTTCTTCAAGGGCTTGAAGTTCTTGTTGCACTGGTCCTTTTCTTGCTTTGTTAGAGTTACCCCCAGGTATTTTATGTTGTTTGTGGCTATTGTGAAGGGGGTTGTTTCCTTCTCAGCCCATTTGTTTGTTGTATAAAGAAGAGCTTCTGATTTTTTTTTGAATTAATTTTGTATCCAGCCACCTTGCTGATGGTGTTTATCAGCTGTAAGAGTTCTTTGGTGGAATTTTTTGGGTTGCTTATGTATACTATCATATCATCTGCAAATAGAGATAATTTGACTTCTTCGTTTCCAATGTTTATCCCCTTGATCTCCATTAGTTGTCTTATTGCTGTAGCAAGAACTTCAAGTATTATATTGAAGAGATATGGTGAAAGTGGACATCCTTTTCTTGTCCCTGAGTTTAGAGGAAATGCTTCAAGTTTCTCTCCATTTAATTTGATGATGGCCACTGGCCTGCTGTATATTGCCTTTATTATTTCTAGGTATGGTCCTTGTATGCCCGTTCTCTCCAGAACTTTTAGCATGAAGGGGTGTTGGATTTTGTCAAATGCTTTTTCTGCATCTAGCGAGATTATCATGTGTTTTTTTTTTCTTTCATCTTGTTTATATGGTGGGTGACGTTGATAGACTTTCGTATGTTGAACCATCCCTGCATTCCTGGGATGAAGCCTACTTGATCATGGTGTATGATACTTTTGATGTGTTCTTGAATTCGGTTTGCTAGTATTTTATTAAGTATTTTTGCATCTATGTTCATGAGGGAGATTGGTCTGAAGTTCTCTTTCTTTGTTGGGTCTTTGTGTGGTTTAGGAATCAGGGTGACTGTGGCCTCATAGAATGAGTTTGGCAATGTTCTTTCAGATTCTATTTTGTGAAAGAGTTTGAAAAGTATTGGTGTTAGCTCCTCTTTGAAGGTCTGGTAGAATTCAGTGCTAAAGCCATCTGGCCCTGGGCTTTTTTTGGTTGGGAGATTTTTAATGACTGTTTCTATTACCTTATGGGTTATAGGGCTGTTTAATCTGTTTATCTGATCTTGATTTAGCTTCGGCAGGTGGAATCTATCAAGAAAATTGTCCATTTCACTTAAGTTTTCAAATTTGGTGGAGTATAGATTTTTAAAGTAGGATCCAAATATTCTCTGGATTTTCTCAATGTCTGTTGTTATTTCTCCCTTTTCCTTTCTGATTTTCTGGATTTGGGCTTTCTCCCTCTGTCTTTTAGTTAATTTGGCTAAGGGTCTGTCTATTTTGTTGATTTTCTCGAAGAACCAACTCTTGGTTTCATTGATTCCTTGTATAGTTCTTTTTGTTTCTAAGTTGTTTATTTCAGCCCTAAGTTTGATGAACTCCTGCCTTTTGCTCCTCTTGGGAGTGTTTGCTTCTTTTTTTTCTCCATTTCACCCAGTTTAGCTGTTAATTCGCTAATATGAGCTTTCACAATTTTCTTTTTGAAGGCACTTAGTGCTATGAACTTTCCTCGTAGCACAGCTTTCATTGTGTCCCATAGGTTTGGGTATGTTGTGTCTTCATTTTCGTTGGATTTTAAGAAGTCTTTGATTTCCTTCTTTATTTCTTCCCTGACCCAGTGGTCCTCTAGTAAAGAGTTGTTCAATTTCCATGTGAGTGTAGACTTTCTGTTGATTCTTTTGCTATTGAAGTCCAGCTTTATTCCACGGTGATCTGATAAGATACAAGGGGTTATTTCAATTTTCTTGTATCTGTTGAGGCTATCTTTGTGTCCAACTATATGGTCGATTTTGGAGAAGGTTCCATGAGGTGCTGAGAAGAAGGTGTATTCTTTTGTGTTTGAGTGAAACGTTCTGTAGATATCTGTTAGTTCCATTTGGTTCATGATCTCTGTTAGACTCATTTTTTTCTCTGTTTGGCTTCTGTCTTGATGATCTGTCCATAGTTGTGAGTGGGGTGTTGAAGTCTCCCACTATTAAAGTGTTTGGATCGATGTGCGATTTAAGTTTTAGAAGCGTTTCTTTTATAAATGTAGGTGCCTTTGTATTTGGGGCATAGATGTTCAATATTGAGATGTCCTCTTGGTGGATATTTCCTTTAATGAGTATGTAATGCCCTTCTCTGTCTTTTTTTATTAACTTCAATTGGAAGTCTATTTTGTTTGATATTAGTGTGGCTACTCCAGCTTGTTTCCTGGTTCCATTTGCTTGGAAAACCTTTTCCCAGCCCTTTACTCTGTGATAGTGTTTATCTTCAATAGTGAGATGTGTTTCTTGTATACAGCAAAAAGATGGGTCTTGTTTACAGATCCAGTCTGTAAGTCTGTGTCTTTTTATTGGCGAGTTGAGTCCATTGATGTTGATGGATATTAGTGACCAGGGGTTGTTATTTCCCATTATTTTTGTAAAGCTGGTTGTTTTGTGTTTCTTTTTTTTTTTAAAGATTTATTTATTATGTATACAGTGTTCTGTCTGCAGGTATATCTGCAGGCCAGAAGAGGGCACCAGATTTCATTATGGATGGTTGTGAGCCACCATGTGGTTGCTGGGAATTGAACTCATGACCTCTGGAAGAGCAGCCAGTGCTCTTAACCGCTGAGCCATCTCTCCAGCCCAGTTTTGTGTTTCTTTTTGTTTAGTTGCTGTGGAGGTTTCTATTTCCTCTCTTTTCTTGGGTGTAGTTATCTTCTCTGTGTTGGAATTTTCCTTCTAGGATCTTCTGTAGGGCTGGGTTTGTGGGGAAATATTCTTTGAATTTGATATTGTAATGGAATATCTTGTTTTCTCCATCTATGTTGATAGAGAGTTTTGCTAGGTATAGTAGTCTGGCTGGGCACCTATGTTCTCTCAGGGCTTGTAGGACATCTGTCCAGGCCCTTCTAGGTTTTAAAGTTTCTGAGGAGAAGTCAGGTGTGATTCTGATGGGTCTGCCATTGTATGTCACTTGGCATTTTTCTCTTACAGCTTTTAATATCCTTTCTTTGTTCTCTACATTTGGAGTTTCTATTATTATGTGGTGAGAGGAGTTTCTTCTCTGATCTAATCTGTTTGGTGTTCTGTAAGCCTCTTGGATTTTTACTGGCATCTCTTTCTTTAGGTTTGGGAAGTTTTCCTCTATGATTTTGTTGAAGATATTTCCTGGACCATGGAGTAGGGAGTCTTCTCTTTCCTCTATGCCTATAATTCTTAGGTTCCGTCTTTTCATTGAGTCCTTGATTTCTTGGATGTTGTGGGTGAGAGATTTTTTTAGCTTTCTCATTTTCTTTGGATGTTGTATTGATTTCTTCCATTGAATCTTCCATGACTAAGAACCTTTCTTCCATATCTTGAATCCTATTTTTGGTACTCAATTCCATAGTTCCTGTTCTCTTCCCTTGATTCTCCATTTCTATTTTTAACTCTGACTGTGTTTTCTTTATTGTTTCCATTTCCATTTCTTGAGTGATGTTATTTGTTTTGTACATTTTCTGCTCCAGTTTGCTTGTCTTTGTCTGGAAGTCTTCCATTGCCCTGTCTTTTTCTTGTTCAAGTTGACTCACCTTGTTCTGAATTTCTCTAATGGTGTTTTCCATCGCTTATATATGTGCAATTGTGGCTTCTTTTAATTCCTTCATAGATTTAAGTTCTTCTTGAAGGGACTCTATCACTTTCTATAATGTAGAATTGTCATTGTTTTTATGTGTTTTAGCTGTGGTGAGGTGGTTCGGGCTGGATGGAATAGTGTTGTTTTCTTTTGTTGGCATCCTTTCACTCCGGTTTTTTTTTTTTTTTTTTTTTTTTTTGGTCTGGGGCCTCTGGCCATGTGCAATTTTTTAGCTGTCTTCTACTTGGGTCCAAAGGGGGCACTTTGGTGTAGGAGTCAAGTTGCCTTACTCCACCCCTACAAGGTGAGTCATTCAGCCCCACCTCCTTTGTGGAGACATAACTAATCCAGGGGGTGGAGCTGTGTACCAGTAAGCTCTAGTTCCCTGCCAGAAGGGCCAGTACTAGTACAAAAGTCTGATATACAACAGTTTCAGATACCTCGCAGTTTGCCCGGGATTGGTTCCTGTGGTGGGTAAATCTGCCCTTCACCCCCAATAGCCTTGCTGCTCCTACGGCCTGGAAACTGGCCAGTGACATTACAGCAGTGGGTTGCAATCTGCAGTCTGAAGGTACTTTTAAACTGAGCTGCACTCACTTCTAAGGGTTGCAACCTTTTGCCAGATAGCTGGATTATCTGTGTGATACCTGGCGGTGCCCAGCAGGGTGGGGATTACCTCTGCATGGGATTTGAATCTTCCCACTGGGTATTATATTGGAACTTACCTGGCGTCTCTCCTGGTGGGGATGGGGGGATCCCGATTCCCGGGTCAAGTGGCTTCCTTGTATGTCCGAGAGTGGGAAGGAGCGTCCTTCCCAGAGATCCTCAGTGGTCCCTGGGTAGTTGGGTGAGATCTAGAGGGGGTTGAGCCATTTGTACAGCGTCCTGCAACACTCGCCACCCTGTGCCTGTTAACCCCGAAATCAAAATACGTCCGGGCAGGCCGCCGCCATCTTGGATCCCCCAATAACCTTTTTATGTATAAATGATTAATGGGTTGAGGAGGAAATCAGGGAAATAACACCCCTCATGATAACCACCAATAGTAAAAAATATTGTGTGGTAACTTAACTCAAGCAAGTAAAAGACCAGAATGACAAAAGGCTGTCTTTAAATAAAGAAAGAATTTGGAGATTCTCAAACAAAACAAAACAAAGCAAAACATAAAAGGTGTACCAGTCCTACATATGAAGAAGGTTGAGTTGGCATGCCACATATATGTGCTAATCACATATATGTGCTCACTGCTGTACTATTTATAATAGCCAGACATGAAAAAATGGTCTAGAAGACCAGCAACATATGAATGGATAAAGAAACTAAAGAGTTTTATTAATTATAAGGAAGAATGGTCTCGAAAATGAATAGAACTGTAGCTCTTCAAGTTAGGTAAAATAGAAGACTCTGACAGTCATCTTGTTTTTATATGTAGAATATATATTCATATGTATATATGAATAATGTGAGAGGTCAGACCTTGATGAAGAGGAAGAGGTCTAAAGGGGAAGGAAAGTAGGGAACAAAAGAGGGGAAAAAGGAAGAACGCAAAATACCAGGTCATCTCTCACATGAGATTTAACACACATGCACACAAACATATACTATATATATTTATATGTGTATATATGTGTGTGTATGCATATATATAGTGTGATACACAGTGGGCCTCTTTATAAAGAATAAAGGGGAACAAAGAGGTGAGGTAGGAAGGATAGCAGAAGGCAGTTGTAGGGATCAGTATGAGAAAGAAATAAGGATATGCATGCTAGAAATGTCTTAATGAAATCTTGGCAGGCAATTTTTGTCACTCATGTCCACTACTTTGAACAGTACTAAATAAACTAATTTTCTTTTTTAAAAGATCTATTATTTTGTTTGGCAATGGATCAGGAAAAAAAAATCCAAACTGTAGCACCTCCCTAAACCTGGTTTGGGTACACTGAACATTTTTGTAGAATGGAAGTAGATTAGAAAGAGCAGATTGGACTCTCATCAGCTCTGGTAGAAACTTCTAGAATATAGTAACTTTTAATGGGAAGAACAAGGAGCATGAACAGCATCCTTTTTGTATATTAAGATCAATATACATTTTACTCTGAGGATATTACTGTAGTATTTACTTATTTGAGGCAAATGCCCGACACAAATTTGCAATCATTCTCATAATGTGCTGAGTTGAAAGAAAGTGTTGTCCCACATTCAGCAAAGAAAACTGCCAAAGTTAATGATATACCACAGGCCACCTACCAGGAAGCATGCAGGGAGTGTTTACAGCTGGAGTAATCAAACCTTCTGAAATAGCTCCCCAGAGACATCCTGTGGTATTTCTGGAACTTGAGAGCATGAGCATGTCTCTGTCCAGCTTATCTTAAATGCTGTGGCATAGCTGGCCTTTTAATAAAGGTGGTCATCCTGTGTTATGTGGGTAGGGTCACACAGGGCTCCCAAAGTCACAGACCTTCTGAATGTGGGCAAAGGCCATGTTTTTGTTTTTGATGCTAGTTAGTTGAGGAAGTTTGTTAGGGTTTGTGTGTGTGTGTGTATTCAAGGAGTACTGGAAGCATGGAGTGGCCATTTCATACATCTCAGTGCATTGACAAGAAAGGAGACAAGAACGAGCAAAGAATGATAAACTCCCTAGATCTAGTCCCCACTGGCCTACTTCCTCATGTAAGTCCCACCCCCTAAAGCTTCAATAACTTCCCTAATACTAGTTGCTGAAACACATTGATCTTGTGGCATCTATTTCTGACTCAAGCCACACTAAGCTGTAGCCCATCATTTTCATTAACAAGTAGAGTTGAATGAATCATACTTTTTTCAAAATTATTTGTTTTATTAAGTGTATGTGTGTGCACGTGTGTGTGTGTGTGTGTGTGTGTGTGTGTGTGTGTGTGTGTGTTTGTAGTATGCATGCCAAGATTAGAGGATGGTTTCCTTTCACCCCATGGGTCTTGAGAATCAAAATCAGGTTGTTAGGCTTTTCAGCAAGTACTTAGACCTAACCTACTGAGCCTTTCACAGGCTCCAGGTAAATCTTTTGTTTTTTTCAACAATTTAAAAATTTTTATTTTGTGTATGTGAGTGTTTTTCCTATATGTTCACCACATGTGTGCCTGGTGCCCTTGGAGGCCAGAAGAGAGCATTGGATCCAATGAAGCTGGGGTTGTGGATGATTTGAACCACCATTTGGGTGCTGGGAACTGAACCTGAGTTTTCTGGAAGAGCAGAAAATGCTCTTAATTGCCAAGTCATGTCTGCAGCCTGAATCATGCTTTTTATGGAGAGTAGTTTTGCTGGTATAGCAGTCCTCTCACTCAGTGTTGGGAGGCTTCAAGAAAGCTGACAAAGGCTAGAAGCTACTGAGAGACTTTGATTCGTCAAAGGCTATCATGTCACCTGAATACAGGGAGCTTAGCTCCTTGGAATAAATGAGTTTGAGGAGAAGAGCATGTAACTGAATTATAATGAATTAGCCATTCCATGAGCACATGTTAGAGTACTTTCTCCAAATACTGAAGTAAGCTATAGATGAGACCTAGAGCTTGATAAGCACTAAAAGAGAACATGTAGCAATATTTTTATGGCACTAGAATCATAAAGAACTTACTAAGCAACACACACACACACACATAAATCCAAACAAACAAACAAACAAACATTCGAGCAAGCAATTCAGAGAGGAAATGGTTGCCAGATCTGACTGACAGAACCGAAACCAAATAGAAGCCCAGACCACTTTTCACTAGTGGGTAGTACTGTATTTTAAGTCAGACACTAACTACAGATTGGGAGATCATGTCTGCCACTCTTCTGGTTAGTGTTTTGTCAACTCGACACAACCTAGAGTTATCTGAGAAGAAGAAACTTCAAGTGATAAATTGCCTCCATCAGGCTGCTCATAGGCAAGTCTGTGGGGGCATCCTGTGGGTGGTGCCACTCCTGGCTGGTGGCCCTGAGTTGTATAAGAAGCAGGCTGAGCAAGCTATAAGGAGCAAGCCAGTAAAGAGCCTTCCTCCATGGCTTCTGTTTCAGTTTGTACCTTGAGTCCCTGTCTTGATTTTCATTCATGATAGACTGTGAACTGTAAAATTAGATAATCCTTTGCCTCTTGATGTTGTTTTTGGTCATGGTCTTTATCACAGCAATAGAAGGTAAACCAAGACAATACTTACACATGTAATGAAGAAAGGATAAAGTCATGGTAACTAAAGAGTTCACATAGTCTGAGAAAAATTGTGAGGAACTGTGTGGGGGAATACGATATAGGCTAATGACCAATGAATACCACAGAGACTCAACTCATTGAAAACTAGAGGAATTAAACACATTTCATTGATTATAGGTGACAAAGGTCAGAGGACAGAGATGGCATGTTGGACTGGTGGTACGCAGAGAAAAATGTTCTCACTATTGCTATAGTTTTTGTCAGAATCTGGAAAAATTAAAAGATGTAACCACCGGCTTTTCCACCCTTGCCCCAGTTCCCAAAACAATGACTCTGAGACTTGTTATTATTTACAAACACCTAGGGCACATAGCTAGGCGTGTTCCCTGACTTGTTTGTAATTTATTATCCAATTTATTCTATTCTATGAGTGCCACATGGTTGGTTAACTCTTCTAAGTTTCATGCATCCAACTTTATCAGAATCCAGGGCAAATCTCATGCCTCTGACTATCTCCCAGAATTCCAATCTCTCTCTGTCAGATGTCTCACCTTCTATTTCCTGTCTCAGCTAATAAGCTATCAGATTTTTATTGACAGGTGATGGTTCCATACAATACAGAAGAGATTCTCTCTACCAAAAAAAAAAAAAAAAACCCAAAAACCAAAAACCAAAAACCCACCACCACCACCACCAACAAAAACCCCAAACAACCTTTACCAATCAATTCTGTGTTTGAAGCATGCCTTATGTGAATATTAGCATATGGATATAAGATGAACAAACAATAAAATGTTCTGTTGTGTTATTACATAGTAGAAATTGGAGGTGACTTTAATGTCCACTAAAAGGAGAATAATTGTTGATGTATATTTACATGTCTTGTGAATACTATGGGCATTGCAAAACATGTGTGTACCTTTTATCCAAGAGGTATACCTTTATATAAGCAAGGGCTCATTGAAACCACCAAATGAGATCACTCCATGGGTGAAAACTAAGGTTTATTCAAACTGCCAAGGCTATTTCTTTTGAGGCAGGAGGCAGAGAGAGACGCAAAAGGCAGGAAAAGGCTTGCCAGTTTTAAAGAGACAGGTGTTGCATCAGGAGTGAGCATGTAAATGGGAATAGCCTAGAAGTTTAGAGTAGGAGCGAGGAGGTTTGCAGGGCAGAGGAGCCCAGAAGTCAGCTTGGGGACTTTGACATGTTTTACAAGTATGTGCTAATACGGTACTAGATGCCTGATCTGTTGGAGATTGTTGGCTGTAGAGACAGATAAGGGAAGTAATGTCTTTTTCTTAACAGACAAAAACTTGCTTCACAAGCTTCTGAGGAATACTGCTTTTAGAAAATTAGGATTTTATTTTTATTTCATGTACATTGGTGTTTTGTCTGCATATATGTCTGTGTCAGGGTGTCAGATCCCCTGGAACTGTGAACTGTCATGTGGGTGCTGGGAATTGAACCAGGTCCTCTGTAAGGGCAGACAGTGCTCTTAACTGCTGAGCCATCTCTCCAGCTCAGAATGCTGATTTTGGCTTTTGTTTATCTGCTAGCAATTCTGTTTACCCAGTCAAAGTTCAGCCTGAGCTGAGCTGAGATTGTAATTGAAATATTTTCAGTGGTACTTCCATTTTGGGGGCCCACTTTGGACCTAGCAGGATGAGTTCTAAGACCCACAGTGGATTCTTGAAACTATGACAAGTATCCAACCTTATGAATACTGCTTTATGGCTGACAGTCTTGTCATACAGTTAGAGTTAACTTGTCCTTCTGTGTTTTATGTTTTATTGTGGTGGAGGCTGGATTTCTATTGAATCAGCCTTGTATCTGACAGCACATGTGGTCCTGGGCAACAGGTGTACCTCCGGGAGGAGGGCACGAAGTTGACCAATGAGAAGACACTGTATGCATGATTAGTGATAGTATGTAAGAAGGAAAGCTCGGGAAACTGGAGAAGGCTTTTTGCTTGGCTTTGCTTCTCAACACTGATCAGTTGCTGGACACTGCCACACTTTGAAAGATGCTAGAAAGATAATGGTTGAAGTTGGGCAGAGCCCAATTGGAAAGTCTCACTCTGAGAGATACAGAGAACAGTGCCCAGTGGAAGGGTGGGGCCAGGGACTTTGAGAACCCTGAGAAACTCCGAGAAAGTGACAGAAACCTTGAGATGTGCCAAGGACCAGTACAGCAGCATCCTACTTAAGGACATGGTGGTAGACTCCAAAAAGAGACTCCAGAGATAAAGGTTCTAATCAGACATGTGCCAACTGCTGGTGCCAGAGGCCATGTTGACAGAAAAGGTGGGACTTCAAACAGATTTGATAACCAGACCTGAAACAATAAGAATCAGGCAGTCAGGCACCTCCTCACATAAACCAAGACCAGCTGAGGATACAGGAGACAGGGGCCAAGAAAAGGCTGTGGAAGACTTCACCTGGCACAAGCAAGCTTGGACTGGCACAAAAGGCATGGCATAGGACCTGCTTAGAGAAAATTCATGAGAACCGGATGCTGAGGAGAGCTATGGCTGGCTGGCACCATGGCAGCAGGAGCAGAGCAGCCTGAAGTTGCATCCATCAGGGAGTGAGTGCTCTGAGGCTACAGAGAACAGATTGTGAAGAGATCGTGAAAACAGGCAGAAGTGTGGTTCCTGTCCTGTATGGCAAGGCCCAGGTAAACAGAGGAGGCTCTGGCAAGGCTGCAATGCTAAGAACTAGCCCTCAAGGCCCAGAATCTGCCCTGAGAGGGTTCAGCTAACTACTGAAGCACAAGGCCATGTTGCACTTGCTCCATTCAGCTTTGACAGTCTTGGCTGACTTAGGAGGCCTCGAGCCCAAGCTGAAGTGAGGCAGTGGCTGGTGTGAGAGCCAAGTAAGCAGTTGCTCTCAAGGACCTGCCCTTGAGAACTGGTATCCTTTTAAGGTTCCTAAAGTTGTTGGGATCTAGGTGTTAATAATTATTAATAAATATAGTTTAAAAGTTATGCTTACATTCTATGTTTTGTTTGTATCCTTGCTTTTGTACTTTTTGGTGAGTGTTAAATAGAATAAA
Source organism: Lophiomys imhausi (assembly GCA_907164525.1). NCBI lineage: Eukaryota > Metazoa > Chordata > Mammalia > Rodentia > Muridae > Lophiomys > Lophiomys imhausi. The sequence goes on from CAJQZJ010032158.1 coordinate 4,545,912, forward strand.
AACTCCTTAACACAAGTATTATGGCTTTTATGGGATGAATGGGTAGGCACTTTTTTAGTCTTTAAGTGCTTGTCAGAGGCAGAAGGGCCTTAGAAGCTAAGAGATTCATCATGCTACTGAGAAGGGTTCACAACTTAAACTATGTATTTCTTATTTCTGGAACTTTCCATTTAATATTTTAAGACAACAGTTGACTACGGGTAACTGAAACCATGGGAAAAGAAACTGTAAATGAAGAGAAATATTTTCTGCAAATAATATACAGAAGATTCCCCAATGATTTTTATTGAAAATTTTGCATTTTCAAAAGTTGCAGGAAAAGCTATATACAAAAGATCTGATGGACCATAGGATGTCTTTATTTATTCTCTAGGTGATGTACCCATGAATCCATCAAAAAAGTTCTGGCTGAACATCACACTCCTGCAATCCCAGTGCATGGGAGGTGGAGACAGGAAGACCAAGAGTTTAAGACTGTTCCCATCTACAGAAGGAGTTTGAGTCTACCCTGAGTCAAAGGAGACCATGTCTCAACATCTCCCATCTTGAAAGAAAAAAAAATTTCTGGAAGGATACATACCAAACTGTCCATAACAGTTACTTATGAGGAAGGAGTGGGATTTAAGTGAGATAGAAGGGTGACTCACATATTTTCACCCATTTCTTGTTTATATCTTTATTTTGTAATAGGTTTTTTGTAAGAGTTGTGTTCTCAAGAAGGAAGTGAACTCACTGTCATCTACACACTGAAGATGTTTGTGTAGAAGTAGAAATAGTAGGGTACCTTTTGATGACTTGTTAAGAGTAATGAGACCAATGCCTTTCTGAGCAAATAGTTTTATTCTGGAGTTTGGGATTCTGGCCCCCAATGAATGCCCAGGAAAGACCCAGCCTCCATTAGTTATATCTTCCTCATTTGTTATCATATCACAATCAAACTTTTGTTCACACTGCCCTGGAGGTGTTTTCCCCAAACTTCTGGCTTCTGAATCAAATGAGCACTCTTCAGTTCAATGAAGCATTATCATTGTCTGTCATTTTGTTTTGTGAAGTTCCTGATATTTATTAAATCACACACTTCTAGATTTTTTTCTCTGTGTTACATTTTTTTTTGTCTCATCACAGATACTTTTCATGCTTCCTATTCTAAGATCTTCATATTCTTTAGGCTTCATCCCATGCTCCCATCCTAGATTCTATGATCCCTTGAATCTTGTTCCTTGACCTTATGCAATCCCCTGACTTTAATAACATCTTTGTTCTTTGTTTCTAGGCTGAGATCTTCCCTGTGGTCCAAACCTACATACCATCTAGAAGTGAGAGCTCTAAGTACTGGTGTCATCAACATCTCAGATTAATTACATTGAGTCAGATTAATGTTTTTTTTTCAGAATCTGGATCTCTCTCCCTCCTCAGGCATGTTCTGCATGATGGCATCAGCATCTGTCATTTTAGAAACATGTATGTTCTTACCTTATCTTTGTACCTACTCTATATGTTTCTGATGTTTAATGAGCTCAGCCTATTCTGTGTTTTTTGTCTAAAGCTATCATCTCAATTGGAGTCATATTTCTTGGCCAGGATAATGTCTTCCTGCCTCCAATTTTGCTTCTGTCAAGCCCATTATGATGTCTGTCACAGCCCATTAATGGTTTCCCACTAGTTCGAGGGTAAAATGTTGGGGTCTTTTCTAACAGCATTTTATCTCTTTTCTATGTTCCTGCATTCAGAAATACCCATGATTTTTTGATGGGCTGTGCTTTGCTAAGTATCTGCATGTTATGTCATGTTTCTACCCTTCTGCAGCTTGCATTCAAGCAGATGAGGCAGAAAGTTAGCATGTAGACACAATGTAATACAAATTATCATAATCAAAACAGAAGTCAGTAAAGTAGCAAATGTCTAGATGAAGGGTGACTGTTGCTCTACTTAGAAGGTCCTTTACCCAGACTATTCTTGACCTGGGCCTACAGGAAGATTTTGCGTCACAGCACTCTAGTCAGGAATAAGTATTACAATGTTTCTGTCTTGAGAGACAGCTTGGCATGCTCTAGAGCAGTGGTTCTCCACCTGAGAGTCTCCCCTCTGAAGTCGACCTTTTCACAGGGGTTGCCTAAGATATGCCCACATATCAGATATTTACATTTCAACTCAGAACAGTAACAAAATTATAGTTATGAAGTATTAACAAAAATAATTTTATGATAGAGGGACCCCACCATGTGAGGAACTGTATTAAAGGGTCATAGCAGTAGAGAGGTTGAGAACTACTGCTTTAGGGGCAGGAAAATGACCAGTACTGAGTGGGATGAAGGTGTAACCTCATGATACTTTTGGGTGCATGTGAAAGAATCTCAACTCTGATTTAAACCATGAGAGATATGATGACCCATTTAAAGCAATCTAGTAATTCACATAATCAAGAATCTAGGGCCATCCATTCTTCTGCTTTTCTTTACTGTCTTTGGTTATTGCTTCATTATGAAGCCATGAAATATGAGGTGAATGTCATGGGTCCTAGAGGTCATGTATCCAGCAGGACAAATGTTCAGATTATCATAACAGGCTTATAATAGCTATTGTCAGGTTCTGTATCCCAGAAACCTATCCTACCGGTTTCCTATCTGTAAAGAGGTGTGTTCTTCCTGACCATTTCATAGGCTGGTCACTTACTAGGGCTAGATGTACAGTTGTCAATCACAGTGTCCATTGTAGATTAGAAGTGCTGCTATGGTTTGCACATGAAGTGCTTCTATAAAAGTCTTGTGTGATCAAAGCTTGCTCCCTGAGCAGTATATTCAGAGATGGGGCTTCAAGGATGTATCTGGATTATGAACAGTCTAACCTTATCAATGGATTAATAGTTTGATGGCATTATCAGGCAGTTGTAGGCCCTGATTGGGGGCAGTAGGTTCTTAGATGTTTGTCCTTGGGAGTATATCTTCCCTGGGCTGCTGCTGTCATATTCTTTGTGCTGTCAAATGCTCCTGAGGCCATGGTGCTCTGAGTAACTTTGAACAAAAACAAGAGAGCTAGATGTCTATGAAACAGAGATTTCAAAATACATTTTTCTCTTTGAGCTGCCCATTCTAAGTATTTGTCACAGCCTGCTTATATAGATGAGTGGATATGATAATAGCAATAGGAAACTTTTGGAGGTTTTAATAGATAGTTTCTTATTATCAAGACTGTGTGATAACTGGGATATTGTCTACCACAGACTGGATGAGAATGCTGTGAGGACCCTCATAGCTCTGATGTTGTGGGGGTTGGTGCAGTATTATGCAGGATGGAAGAGGCAGATTATGATAACAACCATAGCTATGGATGGGTTCAATGTAAGGTATTCTAGAGGTAGGCTTTCCAACATAAGGCTATCAGGAGAAGGAAAAGGAAGGATGTGCAACTAGGTCATGACATTCATGAGATGTGGAGACCGGAAGAGTGGATTTGAGGGAGGGATAGAAGGATAAATTACTATTTGCTTGGTTGGTTCATACTAGACACTAGCCAGGTGCAAGAATCTAGTTCAAGAGTTAAATAGTGTTCAGGGATGGGATGGGGATAGGAGATGCTGGGTAGATACAATCCAATGTTGGCACTTTTAGCTTCAATACTTGGTGACCTCAGCTAAAGGGAGAAGGAAGGGTTCCAAGAGCTAAGCCTTGTGTCTCTTAACCATTTGGAGATGAGGAAGAGAATAATAACATACACATAAGAGAAGGATCCAAGGGTGATAGTAATAATAATAAATAACAATAATAATAGTGATGATGTTAATAATAACAAACAATCTCCAAAGAAGCAAAGAAGCATTAAATTCCAAGAAGACAATTGATATTCACCAGGTTGGGAATTTTTAGGTTACAAGTGACTGTAAAAAGATTTCTTTTTTCTCTAAACATTTATTTATTAATTCAAGTTATGTCCTCATTACAACCCCCTTCCTCCACTCCTTCCCAGTCCCACCCTCCCACCATCCAAGATTTCTAAGATATTTCCAGAATGATTTCCACAGTGGTTGTACAAGTTTGCACTCCCACTAGCAATGGAGGAATGTTCCCCTTTCTCCACAACCTCGCCAGCATGTGCTGCGTCTTAAGTTTTTGATCTTAGCCATTCTGACAGGTGTGAGATGGAATTTCAGAGTTGTTTTGAGTTGCATTTCTCTGATGATTAAGGGTGTTGAGCATTTCTTCAACAGTCTCTCGGCCATTAGAGATTCCTCTTTTGTGAATTCTCAGTTTAACTCTGTATGGAATGATGGAGGCAAATGGAGATCCTTACTGTAGTGCATTGAGGGGAAGGTGGGAGGTAAGGAGTTCCACACAGTTCATCTCAACAAAGCAACACAGCTATAGGTAGTGTGTAAAGACAGGTCCTGGTCAGGAGTACCTAACAAGATTGGTGATGTAGGAGTTCAAGGAGTACAGGTCTGGAAAGAGATAGTTAAAGACAGAAATATTACTAGCATGGTCTAGTGGAGATTCATGGAGAGCTCAGGACAACTGTTGCTTCTAGGTGCAATTGTGGACAGACAGTAGGGAAAAGATCTAAACATTGAATCCTCTCTCTAGCCCCTTGACCTGACTGTTTTCTGTTCCTTTCTCTTCCTTCCTCTCTTTTTCATCTCCCTTTCCCTTATTCCCCATTTCTTTTAATTTTATATCCCTTCTTTCTTCCAACCTCCTTTCCCTTCCCTTCCTTTCCCTTCCCTTCCCTTCCATTCCTTTCCATTCCTGATGGGGTAGTGTTAAGCATTCTAAATGTTAATTAATTGGTCCTGTTGCTGTCTGTACATTTTCTCTGATTGGTTAAATAAATGCTGGGGCCTGAGATTGGGCAAAGACAGAGAAAGGTGGGACTTCTGAGATTAGAACAGAAAGCCTGCACTTTATACAGAGGATTAATACATTCCAGCCAGGAGCAGGAAGGAGGAGGACACTCACCATGGGTTAGAAAAAAAAAACCTCACTCCACATGCCCAGGAACATTGGCATAGCATGGAGAATGGCAGTCCAAGGGGACATATGTATATATGGGGTCATATTTGGGTAATAGAATTATGAGCTAGCTTAGATGGGCTAGGATTGCACAATTCAGGCCAAGGCTTGTTAAAATCCATGTGGTGTCTGTGTGTTCATTTATAATGGTTGAATAAGGATTAACGGCTGCAAACCAGCAAACCAATTACTGATAATTTAAATACACATGAAATAACTTAATTAGCCATATTTTTTTCTACACCTTCCCTTCCCTTCCCTTCCCTTTTCTCTGCCCTTCCTTTCCCTTCCCTTCCCTTCCTTTTCCTGCCCTTCCCTTACCTGCCCTTCTCTTTCTTTCTTTTCTTTGGAAAACTATACATTACCTTGGTTCATCCTGCGATCACCATCTCTCTTTCACACCTTTCTGAGTAGCTGGGATTATGGGTGTGCACTGCTAGGTTCACCTTTTAAAATTTTGATGGAGATCTGGGGAGATGGATTAGTGAATAAATCACTTGCCCACAAGTATGAAGACCTACATTCCAATCCCAAGACTCCACATAAAGCTGGCTACAATAACATGCACCTGCAATCCCAGTGATCTTACCATGAGAAGAAATAAGACAGGAGACTCCTGGAATCTTCCACACCAGCTAGCCTGAATATATAGTAGTGAACAACAAAGAGACCTATTAAACAAAGTGAAAGGTAAAGACCTACACTCTAGGCTGTGATCTGACTTCCATATGTGCACTATGGCTTGTACTCACACACCTGAATACACACATATATACATGGACTCACATGTGAACATGATATGTATATATATATATGCACATAATATATATGTATATGTATGTGATATATATATATATATATGAAATATAAAAAATAAAATTTTGGCAGACTGATTTCCCCAGATGCCTTCCTGGATCCTTCTGGAACTTCCTTCTTGCAGAAATTTTATGAGTTTCATGATTTTCAGTACTCATGTGTCATTGGCAGAGTTCCTGGTGATTAATAGAAGTCCATGGATGTTTTCAGGAGTAAATTTATCTCTCTTTCTACTAAGATCATACTGTGCTGGCTCCATAAATATTCACCAGTTGCAATACAAATAGGTGCATGTGTTAATGAGTAAGTTTAAGCCTGAGAACTACAATACTTCTGATATGCATTTGTTGTTCATTGCTTCCTTTATTTGTCTTAAAACGATCCATTGATGTTTGTACATTGTTTTTCCTTTCTTTCTAGTAATCCTGGATCTCAGTAAACAGACTTGTATTTGGCTTTTGTATACTGCTTGTGTCTTAGTTGTCTAGAATTGCTATAACAAGATAACTGAGGCTGATAACTTGCAAAATAAAGAGGTTTATTTGGCTCACAATTCTAGGGTGTGTAGGTTATAGACATGAGCTAGTGTTCTGTTAAGAAACCACTGGCTGCATTACATAATGTCTGTTTTGGTTAGAATCTGGAGTATTCCTCAAAAACCTTGTGTGTTGGAGGTTTGGTCCCCAGTGCAACAGTATTCAGATATGGGGCACTGTTAAGTGATTGGATCATGAGGGCTGGCTCTAAGCCCCATCAATGACCTACCCCATTGATGAGTTCATAGCCAAGAGTATTTAGAAGTGAGGCCTAGTTGGAGATTTGGGCCTAGTTGGAGGAAATGGGTCACGGGTCCTTCTTCTATTCCCTTTCTAATTGCCTTGAGTTTGAGTAGCCTCTTTTGCCACCTTGATATTATGCCTCACCTCAGACAGCTGAAAATGGACCACAATCTAAGCCAAATTAAGTCTTTCTCATTTTAGCTGATTCCCATCAGTATTTTGTTTGGGCTGAGAAAAAAGATACAATGGTAAAGACACAAGAAAGTAAGTGGCCTTGAAAAGGGACTAAAGCACAAGTTGCTAGTGTTCTCACAAGACCCAATCCATTCTTTTAAGACACCTTCATTCATGAGGGTGGAGCTTCTTCTACTTAATTAGCTTCCACTATCTCCTTATTTTTTCCTTAAAAGAAAAAAAGATTTATTTATTTATTTATTTACTTACTTACTTATTTATCTATTTATTTATTTATTTATTGTGTATACAGTATTCTGACTGCATGTACACCTGAACTCCAGAAGAGGGCACCAGATCTCATTGTAGATGGTTGTGAGCCACCATGTAGTTGCTGGGAATTGAACTCAGGACCTACAAAAGAACAGCTAGTGTATGTAACCTCTAAGTCATCTCTCCAACCATCTTCTTTTTTTATGTTAATTTATTATTTCAAGCATTTTTTTCTTCTTTTTTTTAATAATTTATTTTTTATTTCTTCAAGTTACATCTCAATCACAATCCCCTCCCTACTCCCCCCTCCAGTCCCACCCTTCCACCCTCCTCCCTCTCAGCCCCACCATCCTCTTCCCTTCTTTTTTTTTTTTTTTTTTTAGTTTAAGGTATTTATTTTTCCCCCCAAAAGCTCTCCCTTTCAGTCCAAATAATGGTTCTTTTTCTTATAACTATAAATACAATACAAAACAACAGAAATAAATAGGCCACGATTATAAGAGTTATATGGCTTAGCATACATTCCCAATGTCCAGTCCATATGTATTTGGCACCTAACTTTAACATTCTACTATCTAACCATCTCCATGAGTTTAAAGTTCTATATCTAACTCAGCTTTCACACTAACTTGCCTCATAATTTTAAAAAATATCTTCTTAGATCCAGAACACCCTCTTGATTCCTAAACAACTCAAAATTTAACTATGATACTCTAGCTATCTATTCTTCAACCACCTCAGAGACCTCCTAATATAGCCCAGGCTGGTGTAAAAACTCTAGCCTTTGTCATCTGAGTGCTGTGATTATAGGGTTGCATGACCATACTCAAGTGGTCCCCTTTAAAGGCTCTACTACTTGAACTCTGTTACCACACAGAGGACCAAGCTTCTAGGATGGGAAACTTTGGGGGATAAACCACACTCAGAACTCAGGACTTTGTGATATTAAATTCTTGATCATTTGTACTGTCACTTTGTTCATGTGTAAATCCTTCCCAATGGTGTAATCCTCCTCCTTAGAATGCACTTTTCTTATTGGAAAATACTGTTAAATGTTTGATAATGTTATGCAAATTTAAAATTTGTGGTTCCTATAAATGATGGCATAACTTATAAGAGGAATAACATAAATTAATTTTCATCTTTGGTGATGATCTTAAATACAACAAATAGATAGGGAGCCTTTGCCTACCCAGAGTTCCCTGAAAACTGCTCATTGAATAAAGTGTTTCTTGATGTTGTGGAGGAAGCAAATACCCCTTTATGATCCTAAGGTGCCAGTTTGGCTAGTCAAAACAAAGGGATATTTAAAGAAAATCTTTACACATTTAATTAGCTTTAAAATTTCTTTTCCACAATTGTACATTGTGAAATATTTTAGATTGTCAAATGTCTTTCTGTAACTGGACCTGGCTCCAATAGGCCTTATGTTGTAACTGTTCATTTTGTCAGGGGGAGAGAGTAGAAAAGGGATTAGTTGTCGGTTTTCCCCTTCCAGAGAACTGCCAAAGTAAATTTGATTCTTGCAGATGAAGTCAGTTTTAAAATTGTAGTTCTCTGGTTCTCCTGCAGCTCATTTGGAAAAGGACAGAGCAATTCTGAGAAGCCAGCAGGGAGGGCTGCCAAGACCTTCCCTGTCCTGGCTGAGGTTTCTGTTCCCTTGCACTGGGGTCAGCTTGAGAGTCTACTCAGTCTGAAGGACGAAATGCCATGTTTAAACACAAATTCTTGCTCACCTGAAATCTCAGAATCATCATTTTCACTTGTTGATTGTCATACCAGTCTACCCACTACACCTCTTTTGGAGTTTGCTGCAGGTCAGTTATGACTGCTCTTCCTCTGTCCCCACGGACTTCTCCTGTGAAATACTGGAGGAAGTTGGCCTTGGGTGGTTTTCAGGTGTAGCCATCTTGTCAAAAGTGAAGTTATTATGAGAGACACTTGTATATCTTTGGCTATTAGACTATTGAAAACAATTGGCCTCTAAGAAATTGGGATTTCCTTGAGGATGTTAACATGAGAGAAAGAAAACACTGTAACACACTGTCAGCCAGAGGAGGAACTTTTCTTCTAGGAAGATATTTCATACAGTTGATGGGCACTGAGACAATGATGTGACATTGACCTTGACCAATACTAATTGGTTACATGTGTCTCTGGCCCTTCATTCAAACTTGAAGCTTGTGTTAGGATCATGAAAATGGACTTAAGGGTAACAAGACCTCTTTCTTCCTCTTCCCAATGTGACCACATTGAACAAATATTTTTCTGCTTTTCACTGTTACTTGTCTCTGCAATTGGCCTATGGAGGATGGTGATTGAGTTTAGCTCCTTAGAGTCAGGGCTCAGACTCTTGGTTCTGGTAATAGAGGTGAGCAGAAGTGATAGATTGTCACTCTTTGGGTCTCCTCTCTCACTTGTGGATTTGAAAACAGAAGGAGAGGACTGTCATGCACTGTTAAGTGCTGGTGAGTATTACTTAGGGGCTATAGTAACCATAGATTTCATAGTGGCAAAGTGTTGTTAGTCAGTTGCAAGGTGGAAAGAGTATAAATAATGGTGTCAGATTGGTCTGGAGGGCATTAGGCAAGCCATTTGCAGATCAATCCTACATCTAGCCTCAGCATTTTCATATCTAGAAGTATTGATGATGTAGCAATTGTAAAATAGAATTTTAGTGTTCAGAAAAGTCACAAATGATCTTCCTAAGCAATGCTTTGCATGACCAGAGGGTATAAACATGAAAATTTAGGTTCACTTTTGTTGTCTGTGAGATGGGGCTGTGGCAGGGAATAATGATAATAATATGTAGAGCAAAGCCTAGTAGGTGGCAGGCACCGTAGTAAGTACATGGATTATCATAGTCTTTTTATAATTCCTTAATTTGAAGTAGACTACACCAAACCCCAGAAAAGCTGGGTGGTTTGCCCAATAGTGCACACCATACAGGAAAATGTCATTTTTTTCAGCGTTTTCCTACTTGATTGGATGTCATGCAGATCTTTTGTATAAATTCTCATGAAGGAATAAAACAAATCACTTTAATTATCTTTTTATGATTATTTTTCAACATTAAAATAATACCTATATGAAAATGAGGGACTTTGTAGGTAAGATTCTGTCCATGTGTGACATCACCTGGCTCATGAAAACCATTCTTTTCTTAATTTTTATTTATTTATTCAAAAAAATTTATACAATATATTTTGTCCATACTCTTCCTCCTTCCTCAACTCCTTCCAAATATTCTTTCTTCTCACTTACCCAGCTTCATGTTCTTTCTCTCTCTGGATCTAAGAAGATGTTTTTAAAATTGTGATGCAAGTTAGTATGAAAGCTGAGATAGATATAGAACTTTAAACTCATGGAGATGGTTAGATAGTAGAATGTTAAAGTCAGGTGCCAAATACATATGGACTGGACATTGGGAATGTATGCTAAGCCATATAACTCTCATAATTGTGGCCTATTTATTTCTGTTGTTTTGTATTGTATTTATAGTTATAAGAGAAAGAACCATTTGTTGGACTGAAAGGGAGAGCTGTTGGGGGGAAATACCTTAAACTAAAAAACAAAAAAGGGTAGAGGATGGGGGCTGAGGGGGAGGAGGGTGGAAGTATGGGACTGGAGTGGAGAGTAGGGGGGGGATTGTAATTGAGATGTAACTTGAAGAAATAAAAAATAAATTATTAAAAAAATAAATAAATAAAAATAAAAATAAATCTTAAGAAAAAGAAATAAAGCCGGGCGGTGGTGGCGCACGCCTTTAATCCCAGCACTTGGGAGGCAGAGGCAGGCGGATCTTTGTGAGTTCGAGGCCAGCCTGGTCTACAAAGCGAGTCCAGGACAGCCAGAGATATTCAGAGAAACCCTGTCTCGAAAAACCAAAAAAAAAAAAAAGAAAAAGAAATAAAAAATAGTTTATAAAAAAAGAATTTCAAGCCAAAAAAAAAAAAGAAATCAATAAGTGGAATACCCACCAAAGATATGACCAAATATCAGCACCTAGAATTATAATCATCCCAAGCCTAGATCCCTAGATATCAGCATAAAAACACAATCAATAACAGGCAGGACAACACATTTCCACTGAAGTCCAGCAACCCTTAAAAATGTAAAGTAGCTGAAGTACAAGATAAAAGTCTGTATGAGTATGTTAGAGATCCTTAAACAAGAAATGAATAAATCCATTAATGAGGCCTATGAAAACACAAGCAACAATTGGAATGAAATGGAGAAAACAGTTCAAGACATGAAAGAAATAAGAGAATAAATAAATAAAACCCAAACTGAGGGAAAACTGAAAACGAAAAATTTAGGAATTCAAACAGGGACTTCAGACGCAAGTCTCAACAAGAGATGGAATGAAGAATATCAGGCATGAAGACAAGACAGAAGTAGATACCTTGGGCAAAGAAAATGTTAAGTCTAACAACATCCAGGAAGTTGGTGTCACTGTGAAAAGTCCAAATTGATGAATAATAGGAAGAGTGGAAGGAGAAGAAACTCAGGTCAAAGGCACAGAAAATATTTTCAAGAAAATTATAGAATGAAATTCCCCAATCTAAAGAAGGAAATGCCTGTCAAGGTATAAGAAGCATACATTACATTATTCAAATTATTCAAATATTATTCAAATAGAATGAACCAGGAAAGAAATTCCCCATGGTACATAATAATCAAAACAGCAAATTACAGAAAAAAGAAGGAATGTTAAAATCTGCAAGGGGAAAAGATCAAATAACATATAAAGGCAGATATATTAGAATAACACCTGACTTTTTATGGAAGAGTCTAAAAGACAGAAGGATTTGAGAAGATAGATGTCCTACAGACCACAGATACAGAGAAAGATTTCCAATCACCATAGAGATGATGAAAGACATTTCATTATAAAATAAAAAAGACAAATTATAATAAAATTAAAGCGACATCTAGCTACAAATTCAGCCTTACAGAAGGCACTAAAAGGAAAATTTTAACCTGAAGAGGTTAGCTACACCCAGAAAACCACAAGGAATAAATAATATTCAACCAGAAAAATCAAATGGGGGAGGGGGATTGGTAAACCCACACCATGCCAACAAAATAATGGGAATCAACAAATTCTGCTCATTGATATCCAATATTAATAGCCTCAATTCACATATAAAAAGACACAGACTAACAGAATGAATTTGAAAACAGGATCCGTCCTTTAGCTGCATTAAAAAACCATATTAGAATATTAAGGATAGACATCATCTCGGAATGAAAGGATAAAAAACATATTCCAAGCAAATGACCATCATAAGCAAACTAGGGTAGCCATTTTAAAATCATACAAAATAGACTTCATCAGAAGAGATAAGGAAGGACAGTACACACTCATCAAAGGAAAATCTGCCAAAAGGATATTTCAATTCTTAGTATTTAAAAAAGTCAATAAAAGAAAGCAAAAAAACCTCTACAATGTGATGAATTTTTCTATAGTTGAAGTCAGAAAACGATTCTGTGGGGAAGCTGTGCATACCTACTTTCACACATAGAAATGTCCATTCATATGTACATCATTGTAGGGAACATGATGCAAAGAGAGGGAATAGTGGGGGATGCAGTAGGATTGCTGTTTTTAGATATTTTCCCCTGTGTTACTAAAAAGCTTATTTTTCCTTTATATGTTTATTTTATAATCCTGAAGCCTAGCTATTTTCTTTATTGCTGTTTATCTGTTCCAGACTACCACTGTATTACAGCATTTGGACTCAATTCTATTACATGACAAATACTTTCATATTTTATTAACCACCCAAGTAATCATGACACATCAAAAGAAAATGTCAGCAACTTCAATATTAACACATACACACAAATACATACACACATATACAAATACATACAAACACACATACACACATACATACATACACACACACATGCATACACACACGTACATGCATTCACATGAACACACAGAGAAAGAGAGAGAGAGTTAGAGAGAACTAAGGTCAACCTGGGCTACATTGTGAGTTCAAAGGCAGTCTGAGACATCAGCTACATAGTACACACACACACATACACACATATGTATATATATACACACACACACACACATACATACATACATACATACATACATACATATATACATACATGCATACACACATACATATATACATACATATGAACACATTCCTCCTCTCACCTGATCACAGAAGTCTTGGGATCTCTGAACCCAGCAAGTACCAGAATTCACATAGGACAGACTGCTTCTGATCATCCAGATAGTTCATATCTTTGCCCCTAATGACTTTTGAGGGAAGATCTTGGTCAACTGACATTGGAGTTCAGAGCCAAGGCCCTAGACTAGGCAAGCCTAGAGTTTGACTTTCTCCTACAATCCTATGGATGCCAGGCCATCCAGGTCATTTCTATGCTTGTTCCAGTGTCTCAGTCTTTAACCCACATATGTAGACAGCATGTTCTAATTCCTGGAACACAATAGTTAAGAAGTATGGGACATCCCTGGTTCTGAAATACCAAGAGTAAAAATAATGCTTTGAAACACTTTTCTGCAGGTGAGACTATTGTGGAGAATGTCCTGTGTCTTTGAGATGCCACCTGAAGGACAATTACTTTCTGTTGAGGGACAATTACTCCCTGGTGTTAGATATGAAGACATGAGATGGCTGAGAGGAATCTCAGGAGACTGAATTACACTCACACATTCTGAGACTACAGACAAGATTAATGTGTCAGAGGCTGTAGCTGAACCATAAATGGAAAAAGGAAATTTCTTGAATTCTTGGAAGATACATTGAAATCACAGAAGTTCTGTCTTCTATGTCCTTTACATATGTGCCTCTCTCATGGTTTCAGTGAAAATGGCCCCATTGGTTCAGATATTTGAATGTTTCCCAGACTGTGAAACTATCTGGGAAGAATAAGGTTACCTTGGAGTGTGTGTATCACCCCTGGGGATAGGCTTTGAGGTTTCCTAGTTACCTTTCTCTGCTTTGGCTTGAGGATCAAGATGTAAGTTCCCAGCTACTGCAACAGTAATGTACCTATCTGCTGCCATGCTTCCCACCATGATGGTCATGGACTCAAACCCTCTGCAACCATAAGCCTTAAATTAAACATAGTTTTTGTAAGTTACCTTGGTCATGGTGTTTTATCATAGCAAAAAAAATAACTAGACAATGCCTTTGAGAAATAAAACCACAAACCTAACAAAAGGATGTATAATATACAAAAATTGAAGTACTATGTGAGTTGTAATCACATGTGACTTTTTGTGATCTATCTGTGGACTCTCAGGACACATATATGAATAGAGCAAGTGTGAGGAAGGAAAGCTAGCACATTTCAGACCTCAGAAACATGCCTTCACTCCTGTGTCCATGCACAAGCACTCTGCATCCAACTGTGCTAGTCACTGTTCTCTAAATATTTCTGGTATAGAAATAAAAACAGTCCTAGGACATGAGGAGAAAGGAGTCTTTCTCCACTTCTGGGACCTGTCCCAGCATGGAGGTGTCCAGGTTCAGTCCCATGAGCAAGAATTTCATAGCCTGGGCCAGACATGCTGGTGAGACCAAAGAGACCTGGCCCATGTCTGACCTACAGCAGCTTTGGTGTTACCTATACATACAGACCAAAGTATTGAAACGTTAAAAGATTTACATATATATCTAGCTTGGTATAATTCTGTCAAGTAGAATTAACTTTATGACAGGTCAAAACATGATAAAATTGACAAACTTATCAAACCATCAGTTAGTGTGGGCAACAGATTGCATGGAGGGTGTGAGCTATGTGATTAGGCAGGGAGAGTGCCAGGACCCCTGCATCCAGTTCTGTGGCACCAGAGCAGGTAGGTGACTGGCTCTCAGGGAGAGCCAGACCTCTGGAGAACTAACAGTGCCTGCCACTTAAGTGGACTTGGAAGAGACAGGATGTTTACAGCACAGGGCTGAAGACATAGCCAACTTCCATCCACTTAACAAACCCAAAATCAAATTGGTAACTTGTTCAGCTACACTCTATAACCAGTGTTAAGCCTCAGTCCCACCCCTTTCTAGAGTTCACAATATGGAATATTTTTTTGGGGGGGAGGGGGGTCTCATGTTCTTGACCAAATCTACTTCAGCCTGTAACTTCACCGATATAGTTTAAGAACCTAGTATTTACTAGACACCGGCACTCGCTGAGCCATGAGGGGTGAATCACTGGAAGCTTCTGTTCTCCACTATTTGGCATTGAATTGGTAAGATTCAAGCATACATATACCTCAGTACACAACACTTTGGCCCAGAAGGGATTTTTTTTTCCTCTGTGAAAACTGAGAGCAGACTATTTTGTGCTTTAAAATCTAAAATTATAGCTTATTGGTTCCAAATGCTCTGTGCAGTAACACAGCTCTAAGACCACTGTAGTTTGGCCTACAAAATAATTTACATTTGGCCAGCAGTTTGGCCAAAAAAAAAAATCTAATTGCATTTTTTATTTTGAATAACAAAATAAAAACTGAGGTATTTTGATTTAAAAATTTGCACCTGTATAGTAAATTTTCATGAATAATAGTGACCTATGTAGGGCCTTAAAAGTGAGCTTTTCAGCCACAGACAATTTTTCAACCAAACACAATATTTTACCAAACATTTTAGAAATCAACACATTGCATGTATTCAAATGAGTATTCAAGTTTGGGTTGAAATTATTTTGAAATCCTATAGCAACCTTCATTCAGGGCTGTTCACAGTGAAGAGAACAAATGGTTTCTGTTTCTTCAGAGCTTACCAATGAAGAAGGAAGATTTAAAACAAGGATTAAGCAAATATAAATTAAATAGTAAAGAAATGAAGTAATTCAAGTGTGTTTTGGTCAAACACCAGTCTAAGCTGAAATAGAACATTTGCTTAGCCTGCTGTTCAGTGGGGCTCTGCCCTTCTGGCTCTAGATGTGTGCTAAATCACCACAGTGGCCAGCTGCCACAGCCTCTACCAGACACTGATCTTTTCTTCTATCCTCAAAGTCCAAACCTACTGCCGTAGAAATTAGAGTAAATTACTCCTATCTACATTCTCTCAAACCATTCTTCACCTTCTTAAACAAATCCAGTCCCTTCCTCTTCTGATACATACTCAGTAGCTCTCCATAGTCATCAGCAGAGCTCTGAATCCTCAGTGGGGTTACAGGACCCTTTATAGATAACTCTCAAGGCTTCTTTTAAGTTTTTAATGTCACCTCAGTCACAAAGACACAAGTTTCCTCTTTCTTTGTGTCACCCTTGGCTTCAATAACACACAAATGCTATTTAATACATTAATACAAATTGGATGCTAGAAGAGGGAAGGTGGCAGGTCATCTCTAGGGAATAAGATAAAGATAACTAAGAGCTATCAGGAGAGGTGAATGTTGCCTAAATATTTCTAGCTTAAATAGCAAACTGAAACAGAGAACCTTCTAAAACAGGAAAGTACAGAGTGCATCCTAAAAGGACTGGCTTGGTTTAGAGAGCTCCTCACTCCCAATGAAAGTGCCAAAGGCTGATGACATGCCAAAGAAGTTTGGAAAATCTGCACTGAATGTTCATTAACGGACATTTAAAAAAAGCTGACACAAAGGCCATGTCTATGGCAGCAGCACAAGCAGAAGGAGCTACAGAGGAAAAAGCATGAGGCACTCTGAGATGCTCTAAGATGACATTTCAAATACCCCAGTGCATCAGTAACTCAGGAGCCTAAAAACCTCTGGAATTTTCAGAGCAAGAGCTACAGAAGTACATGCTGAGATCTCCAACAGAATCCTGCAAGACTGTGAGGCAGAAACTTCGAATCCAAACCTTGTAGTACTCAGCAAGAACTCCAGCAAGCCTGGAGGGATCCTGAGTCTACAGAGAAACTCACAACTCAGAGTCTCCAAGCAGTGCAACAGACAACTGAAAGTACCAAGCTGGAGAAAGGAGCAACATTCACAACAGGTCTCCTGAAGGACCCCACCACCCCAACTGCACAAAGCATCTGATACTCCATCTGTTAAGCACCACCCGTTGAGCAGACTACATCTGTAACTCCATTTCTGAAAGGACAGCCCAGAGGCAAGGACAGCCCTGAACATGCAAAGAAATTCCTGGGGTGAGATGGGATTGTGGGAGCTTTGAAAAGTAACAATGAGAGACTGAAAGCTGAATCCTGCTCTCATGCTCAACATTTGTATATTACTCTTCCTCCTTTAATGCCCGAGGTCAATTTAGCAAGCCAGCTGAGTACTGCTTTGTTCTTTCCCTGTATTTTTCTCCTCTTTGTTACTCGTATTTTTTAAAAAATTTTACCTTCCAAAAACCATAAACTGGGATGTTGTGAAAAGGTCCTGTGATTTAGGACTGCTAAACACAATATGATCTTTTTTAAAAAACAACATGGCTTTTTGAAAATTAATTTTTATTACTTTTAATTCTGTGTATGTGCGTATGTGCATGTGAATACAGATGCCCTCAGAAGTCAAAAATGTCATATCATCTGGAGTTGGTGGAACAGGTGGTTGCAAACCACTTAGTACAGGAGGTGTGACTCAAAATTCTGGAAAAAGAAGTGTTTTTAATTAGTAAGCCATTTCTCCTACCCTTTCTGATCGTTTTTGGGTTACTTTTCCATATTTTTGGCTTTCAAAAATATATACATACAATATATTTTGATCATATTCTTTTCCCTCTCCTAGCTCATCTCAGATCATTCCTACCTCTCTACCTACCTAACTTCATTCCCCCCCCTTTATTTCTCGATCCCTTAAAAAAATCTAAACAAAGAAACCCCAAAGTTAAATAATGCAAACAAAATTAAAAGGAAACATGGAAGCACACAAAAACTAAAGTGCAGTTTGTGTTGGCCAACTATATCTGATCATGGGGCCTGCACTGTACTGTGGTTGATACATTGGTGTAATTTCCCTGGAGAAAACTGATAGCCTTTCTCCCAGGAGGTATCAATTGCAAAAACATTCTTGGCTAGAGATGGAATTTTTACTCACTGCTGCTTCTCAGTGCTGGGATTTTGTCTAGTTTGAAACTGTACAGGTCTTGTGCATGCTGTTATAGGTCCTATGAGTTCATGTGTGCAACGGCCCTGTTGTGTGTGAAAGATACTCTTTCCTTGGAGTCACCCACAACCTCTGGCTCAGATGCTCTTTTTGTCTCCTCTTCGACATAGATCCCAGAGCCCTGAGGGGAGGGCCAAGTGTTCCAAAGTCTTTCACTTTCTGAACATTAACCAGTTGTGGGTCTCTGTATTAATTCCTATCTACTACAAGAAAAACCTTCTCTGATGAGGGTTGTATGATGCATGGTTCTTGGGTATAGCAATACTTCATTAGGAGTAATTTTACTACATGTTCATTTAGCAGAATAATAGTAGTAGGCTTCCCCTAGGCCCATAACCTATCTAGCCTCAGTTCTTGACCACTTTAGCAGTGTCAGGTATGGGTTCCATCTTGTGGAGTGGACCTTAGATTTAAAAAAAAAAGCAACCTCTTGGTTGTTCTTATAAAGTTTGTGCTATTTTTGCAACAGTTATATCTTGAGGACAGGTCACTATTACAACTCATAGGATTGCTGGATGGATGTGATTGATAATTACTTTTTCCCTCTAGTAGCAAACAGAGTCCCTCCCAGCACCATGTTAATCCTTCCATTTGGTAGAGGTAAAGTTTCTATTCTAGTTGGGCACCAGCTTGATTTTTCCATGTTTCATGGCATAAGTAAGTGGCTTCTTCAGCAATAGTTTTAACCATCAGGTCCTACTGGAGAGTAACCAGGAGCTTTGGTACTAGCCTGTGAGGTTTTGGGGTGGTGTGGATGGAACACCTTGGGCCAATGACTCAACAAGATGCAACCCATTCCTGGTACTAGGGTGTGTTACTTGGTAGAATATGATGTCTGTTTGGGGCATTGTCTCCCCTCTTATATGGTGACTTGATTTAAATTCCTTTCACATATGTATAAATTTTGGAAACTTCTCAGTCAATTTTCATGTGATTTTTCAAAAGTCCTTTAGTGTTAGCTGTCCCTACTCATATCCCTCCCTTACCCTACCCTTTCACACTCCTCTGAATTTAACCCTCTTATTTTAGTTTTTCCTGTATCTCTTTATGACACTGTGTTCTATTTACCCTTCCTTAGAAGATTCCCTTACCTACCTGATCCCTTATTAGCTATGGTTACTCTAAATGAAACACACATATCGAAAATGAAAGAGATAACATTTACACATAAGAAAACATGCAATGTTTGACTTTTTGGGTCTGGATTACCTCACTTAAGATGATTGTTTCTCGCTTCATCCATTTGTGTACAAATTTCACAATTTTTTTCTAAATAGATGCATGCTAATCCATTGTGCAAATGTACCACATTTTCATTATCTATCCATCAGTTGATGGACATGTAGGCAAAAAAGGTCATTACCTCTGGGAGTCATGTATAAGAGAGGGAAGAGGAATAGAGAGACTCAGAGGGTACAAGAACAACACATGAAGATCAGCAAAACCAACCAATCTAGGCCTCTAGAGGCTTACAGAGACTGAAACACCAACCAAAAGAAAAAAAGAGGCACATATAGACTAGATCCAGGCCCCCCTATACATATATAGGGGATAGGCAACTTGGCCTTCATACAGATCCCTTAGGAAGTAGAGGTGAGGGTGGGGTGGGGGGTGGGGGGTGTCTCTATCATGAGCTCTGTTGCCTGATAGTGGAATATCTTATTCTAGCTGGGCTACCATGTCAGGTTCCAGTGCAAGAGGAAGCTCTTTGCCCTCATGTGACCAACTGAGGGGGGTTTGTATGTGGGAGCCCCCCCCCTCACCTGAGAAGAAAGATAGGAGGGAGAGGGGGAAGAGGGTGGGAGGGTAGGACCGGGAGGAGAGGGGAGGGGAGAGGGAGCTGTGATCGAGATGTAACTTGAATAAATAAAAATTAAAAAAAAAATACTGAGCAGGTAAAAAAAAAGGACATTACAATAGATGCCAAAGAAATGCAAACAATCATAAGGACAACTTTAAAAATTTTTATTCCACTAAACTGTAAAAACTAAAAGAAATGGATGTTTCTCCATGCATATAACCTATGAAATAAATAATTGTGCAGACCTATGACCTCTTGTGAAGTAGAAGCAGTATTTAAAAATCTTCCAACTAAAAAAGTCCAGGACCAGATGATGGATTCAGCACAAAATTCTACCAGATCTTAAAAAAAAAAAAAGAACTAACACCACTAACTCTCCCAATTCCTCAAATTATTCTGGGAAACAGAGCCAGAAGGGCCATTTTTTAAATGTTTATTCATTACTTCAGGTTACTTCTCCATCACAGTGTCCTCTTTCCACCCCTCCCAGGCCTGCCCTCCCACCCTCTACCCCTATCCCTTTCTTCCCATTCCTCTTGAGTGGTATGTCCCTAAATATCAGTCCTTGGCCCCAGTTCAGCAGTCATATGAGGGCCAAGAGCCTCCTTATACACTGGGGGCCTACAAGGCAGCACCACTAGGGCAAAGTATCTCATGGACAGGTAACAAAGTCTATGTTCATGTTCCCTTTAGTGCATTGGCTGTAGCATAGTTATCTTGTACTTTATGGCTAAAATATAATTATAAGTGAATAGATGCCATGTACATCTTTCTGAGTCTGGGTTAGCTCACTCAGATGAGCTTCTCTAGTTCCATCCATTTGGCTGCAAATGGCATGATTTCATTGTTTCTGATGACTGAGTAGTATTCCATTGTGTAGATGTACCACAGTTGGTTTTTGTTTTGTTTTTTAATCCATTCCTCGGTTAAGGGACATCTGGGCTGTTTTCAGTTCTAGCTATTAAAATAAAGCTGCTATGAACACAGATGAGGAAACTTCCTTGGGATTTGGTGAGGAATCATTTGGATGTACACCCAGAAGTGGTATGGCTGGGTCTTCAGATAGAGCTATTCCAAGTTTTCTAAGATATCACCAGAATGATTTCCATAGTGATTGTACAAGCTTGCCCTCCCACCAGCAATGGAGGAGGGTTCCCCTTTCTCCACATCCTTGCCAGCATGTGCTGTCATTTGAACTTTTGATCTTAACTTTTGATTCTGACAGGTGTGAGATGGAATCCCAGAGTCATCTTGAGTTGTATTTCTCTGATGATTAAGGTTGCTGAGCATTTCTTCAAGTGTCTCTCAGCCATTAGGGATTCCTCTTTTGTGAATTCTCTGTTTAGCTCTGTTCCTCATTTTTTGAATGGATTATTTGGTTTCTTGGCATTGAATTTCTTGAGTTCCTTGTAAATTTTGGATATTAGCCGTCTGTCAGATGTGGGGTTGGTGAAGATCTTTTCCCAAACTGTAGGTTGGTGTTTTGTTTGAATGACAGTGTCTTTTGCCTTACAAAAGATTTTCAGTTTCATGAAGTCCCATTTATTGATTGTTGGTCTTAGATCTTGAGCTGTTGGTGTTCTGTTCAGGGAGTTGTCACCTGTGCCTATGAGTTCAACGGTTTTCCCCATTTTCTCTTCTAATAGATTTAGTGTGTCCAGCCTTATGTTAAGGTCTTTGATCCACTTGGACTTAACTTTTGTACAAAGTGATAAGTATGGGTCTAATTTCATTCTTTTTCAATGGACATCCAGTTAGATCAACACCATTTGTTGAAGATGCTGTCCTTTTTCCATTGTACGGTTTTGGCTTCTTTGTCAAAGATTAGGTGACCATAGGGGTGTGGGTTCATTTCTGGGTCTTCAATTCAATTCCATTGATCCACTGGTCTGTTTCTATACCAGTACCATGCTGTTTTTATTACTATTGCTCTCTAGTACAGCTGAAATCTGGGATGGTGATGCCTCCAGATGTGTTTTTTTTTCTTATTCCATATGAAGTTGAGAATTGCTTTTTTGAGGTCTATAAAGAATTGTGTTGGCATTTTGATAGAAATTGCATTGAATCTGTATATTGTGTTTGGCAGGATGGCCATTTTTATTATGTTGATACTACCTATCCATGAGCATGGGAGATCTTTCCATCTTATGATGACCTCTTCAATTTCTTTCCTCAAGGACTTGAAGTTCTTGTCATACAGGTCTTTTACTTGCTTGGTTAGAGTTACCCTCAGGTATTTTATATTGTTTGTGGCTATTGTGAAGGGTGTTGATAAACTAATTTATTTCTAAGCCCATTTATTTTTTTGTGTAAAGAAGGGCTTCTGATTTTTTTGAATTAATTTTGTATCCAGCCACCTTGCTGAAGGTGTTTGTCAGCTGTAAGAGTTCTCTTGTGGAATTTTTGGGGTTGCTTATGTATACTATCATATCATCTACAAATAGGGATAATTTGACTTCTTTGTTTTCAATTTGAATCCCCTTGATCTCCTTTAGTTGTCTTATTGCTCTAGCAAGAACTTCAAGTACTATGTTGAAGAGATATAGTGAAAGTGGGCATGCTTGTCTTGTCCCTGAGTTTAGAGGAAATGCTTCAAGTTTCTCTCCATTTAATTTGATGTTGGCTACTGTCTTGCTGTATATATCCTTAATTATTTCTAGGTATGGTCCTTGAATGCTCATTCTCTCCAGGACTTTTAGCATGAAGGGGTGTTGGATTTTGTTAAATGCTCTTTCAGCATCTAGTGAGATGATCATGTGGTTTTTTTCTTTCATCTTGTTTATATGGTGAATTACGTTGATGGATTTTCGTATGTTGAACCGGCCCTGTATTCCTGGAATGAAGCCTACTTGATCATGGTGTATGATACTTTTGATGTGTTCTTGGATTCAGTTGGCCAGTATTTTATTAAGTATTTTTGCATCTATGTTCATGAGGCAGATTGGTCTGAAGTTCTCTTTCTTTGTTGGGTCTTTGTGTGGTTTAGGAATCAGGGTGACTGTGGCCTCATAGAATGAGTTTGGCAGTATTGTATATCTTCTGATTCTATTTTGTGAAAGAGTTCAAAGAGTATTGGTATTAGCTCTTCTTTGAAGGTCTAGTAGAATTCTGTACCGAAACCATCTGTGCCTGGGATTTTTTTGGTTGGGAGATTTTTAATGACTGTTTCTATTTCCATAGGGATTATAGAGCTGTTTATTCTGTTAAATCTGATCTTGATTTAAACTGAGATTTGAGCTTCAGTGTGTTTCTTTAATAAATATGGGTGGTCTTACCTTTGGGGAATAGATGTTCAGTATTGAGATGTCATCTTGGGGGATTTTTCCTTTGAGGAGTATGTAGTGTCCTTCCCCATCTCTTTTGATTGATGTTGGTTGAAAGTCTAATTTATCGGATACTAGAATGGCCACTCTAGCTAGCTTCTTGAGTCCATTTTCTTGGTATATCTTTTTCCAGTCTTTTACTTGGAGATAATGCCTATCTTTTTTTGCTGAGGTGTGTTTCTTGTAAGCAGCAGAATGTGGGATTCCGTTTTCGCATCCATTCTGCAAGCCTGTGTCTTTGTATTGGGGAATTGAGTCCGTTGATGTTGAGAGATATTAATGACCAGTGATTGTTACTTCCTGCCATCTTGATGTTGGTGGAAATAGTGTGTGAATGATCTTCTCTTCTTTTGGTTTTGCTGCAGGCGCGTTATTTGCTTCCTGTGCTTTTTTTGTGTGTAGGAATTTTCCTTCTAACATCTGTACAGCTGGATTTGTGCATAGATATTGTTTGAATTTAGCTTTGTCATGGAATATCTTGTTTTCTCCACCTATGTTGATTGACAATTTTGCTAGGATAGTAGTCTGGCCTGGCATTTGTGGTTTTATAGGGTCTGCAAGACATTTGTCCAGGCCCTTCTAGCTTTTACAGTCTCTGATGAAAAGTCAGGTGTGATTCTGATAGATTTGCCATTATATGTTACTTGACTCTTTTCCCTAGCAGCTTTTAATATTCTTTCTTTGTTCTATACATTTAGTGTTTTAATTATTATGTGGCAGGAGGATTTTCTTTTCTGGTCTAATCTATTTGGAGTTCTGTAAGCTTCTTGTACAGTTATAGGCATCTCTTTTTAGATTTGGGATATTCTCTTCAATGATTTTATTGAAGATATTTTTCTGGCCCATGGAGCAGGGAATCTTCTCTTTCTTCTATACCTATTGTTCTGAGATTTTGTCTTTTCATAGTGTCCTTGATTTCCTGAAGGTTTTGTGTCAGGACTTTTTTGAATTTTACATTTTCTTTGACAGATCAATTTCTTCAATTTTGTCTTCTGTGCCTGAAATTCTTTCTTTCATCTCTTGTATTCTGTTGGTGATGCTATTGTCTGTAGTTCCTTTTCTTTTCTTAAGGTTTTCCAGTTCTATGGATGTCTTGGCTTGTATTTTCTTTATTGATTCAACTTCTCATTTCAGGTTTTCCATTCCTTTAAGCGCGTTATTCATTTACATCACGCCTTTTGCAGTATTTTGTTGTTGCTCTCTGAGATATTTGATTTCCTTCCTTAGGCCTTCTATTATTAATATAAGTGTAGGATTAAGGTCATTTTCCTTTGTTTCAATCGGTTAGGATGTCCAGAGTTGTCTGTAGCATTACAGCCTTATAACTTGACCACCTGCCTTTCAGCCCACTCTGATCTTACCATTTCAGTGGCACTTCCAGTCCTCTTTAGGGTGTTGGATTGACTGTGTGAATGCTGGGTGCTCAGGAAGCCAGGGGTACTTCTATCTGGCAGTTGGGGCTGCCTGCCAAAGCCCTGCAGTGATCAGATCTGTGGGACACTGTACCGGTGCAGGAAGAGCAGCCCTCTGTCCTGTTCTTCCATGTGAGTGTATATCCAGTAGAGGGACCTGTCTGCCCAACACCTTTCTGGGTAAGTTCAGATATACTTGTGCCTCCCAGACCGCTGCTCTGCTAGAGGTAAAATTTGGTGATCCCATGGTTCTCTTGTGTGGAATGGCGGCATGGGAGCTGGGTACTCCAGAGGCTGGTGAGTAACTCTGTCTGGGGTTTAGAACTCCTTGTTGGGTATTTGAATGGCTCGTGTCCACTTCTGTGCCAGGCTCCACACCAGCCTCTGCTCCATTTCTCCAGCCTCTGCTCCTCACCACTGGCCTCTTCTCTGGGTCCCTGGCCTCTTCTCTGGGCCCGTGGCCTCTGCTCTGGGCCCCTGGCCTCTGCTCCATGCCACTGGCCTCTGCTCTGGGCCCCGGGCCTCTGCTCCACACCTCTAGCCTATGCTCTCGACCTCAGGCTTCTGGTCTGTGCTGCTGTTAGGTCTGTTTCCCTGAGTGTCTGGGAGTCCTGCCCAGGGATCCTCACTAGTCCTTGGGTTCTTAGGGTAAAACCCCATGGGTTAGCACTTCTCGGGTTGTTGCTCAGCTTGTTTATATTTCTGTAATGTTGTAGCTATTTTCCCTGTGCTCAAAATGTGTCCAAGCCATCTGCCACCATCTTGGATTCCCTCATTTTCTTATATTATTGAAGCTTGCTTTGTGACCGACTATATGGTCAGTAACCTGTGTCTTTTGATTGGAGAATTTGGACCATTTATGTTTATTATTGAAATGTGGATGTTGATTTCAGTCATTGTTGATTTTTGTGTATTTTGCCTTTTAGTAATCATACCTTTGTATTTTTTCTCCAAAGTCTCTACGTTATACTCATTTATCTCTACAGCCTGAAACATTGATTTCTTTATTTTCTTTTTGTTTGGTTTGCTACATGTAGCTTGTAAAAATGTTTATTTTATGTCATGTAAAGATTTTTTCATATCCTTTAACAAATATGGATTATTTTGCTGTGTATATTAGCCTAGGTTAGCTGTCAAGGTCTTTTATCACTTGAGATGTATTGTTTCAAGTTCTTCTGGCTTTCAAAATTTCCATAGAGCGATCAGGTATTTTTCTGATAGATTTTCTTTTATATGTGACTTTTGTTTTGTTCTTGCAGCTTTTAGTACACTTCCCCCCCCTCTGCATGTAGAGTGTTTTAACTGTGATGATACCATGAACATTTTATTTTATAATTTTTTTCTATTTGGTGTTCTGTGTGCTTCTTATATTTGCATGGTTATGCATTTCCTTAATTTGGGAAAGTTTTCTTTTGTGATCTTGTCAAAGATGTGGTTTGTGCCATTGACCTGGGATTTTTCTCTGCTATCAAGTTCAATAATTCAAAAATTTGTTCTTTTTATTTCTTGTATGTTCCTTTCCTGTGTTCTTTTAAAATGTCTCTATTCTTTTTTATTCTGTATATATCTTCTACTTTATCTCCTAGCCCTGATTATATTTTGTCTTTGATTCATTCTATTTATACAATTTTATTTCACATTGTCTGGTTGGGTCTTTAAATTTCATCTTCATTTCAGCTTGAGTCTGGTTCAGTGATTTTTTATCTTTGTTGAATTCAATTTTCAAATCCTGAGTGGTTTCCATCAGTTCTGTTAGGTTTTTTTTTTTTTTTTTTTTTTTTTTTGAGACAGGATTTCTCTGTGTGTCCTGGACTCAATCTATAGAACAGTCTAGCCTTGAACTCACAGTGATCTGCCTGCCTTTGCTTCCCAAATGCTGGGATTAAAGGCGTGCACCACCATGGGTGGCAATTATAGACAGCTGTGAATTGCCATGTGAGTGCTGAGACTTGAATCTGGGTCTTTTGGAAGAGTAGTCAGTGCTCTTAACTGCTAAACCATCTCTCCAGCCAGTGTTTCTATCATTTCTATTATCCTTATATTTGTGTTTTCTTTGGCATCACTAGTGCATTAAATGTTTCTCTTCTTTCTGTTTAAATTCATTGAGCTGTTTCTTTGTGTCTTTTTAAAACTCCTTCAATTTCTTGTTCTAGTTAATGATTGTTCTTATAAATTTTGTGTCCTGGGGTTCTTTAGGTAATTCTCATTTACCAGCAGTTCTATAGGATTGGTGAGTTTGGAAAATACTGATTAGATTTTTCACATATGTTATATTCTTGTGATAAGATCTGAGCATATGGACTTCATTTGTAAGTTTTGTGTCTCATATGGACATAACAGTTTGGGGCAGAAGAGAATATGTACAGGCTGTTTGGGACTAGAGAGGTTGGCTATGGCTTGGTAGAATGAGAATTGTCACTACTGGATCCAGACTTCCAGGAGGGCAGTTTCCTACTTGATTATCTTTAAACACTTTGTTGGAAGAGCATGGTTTCTGAGGGAGCTAAGATAGCCATGCTTTGAGAAAGCCCAAAACTAGCTACATGCATAGACCATGTAGAGGGTATCAGTCTGTAACCACCCAGCTGTTCCATCTCCTAACATGGGCCACAGAAACCCTGAGAAGACACATTGGGAACATGCCAGCTCCAACTGATTGAGTGTGGACAAATTAATTCCCCTCTACAAGGTCAGACTGTCCAAATGATGCTAGCTGACAGTACAAAACACAAGCTAGACACTCTGGATATCCTGATAACACTGTCCATGTCCTGAGGCCATGGTGGTGGTATGCTAGCTCTCAAAAGACTTATTTTGAAGGGTCTTAGATACAAATCCTAGCTGTGGAGTCTGTTTGCCTCATTGGGATATGATGTGTACATCAGCACAGGGATATGGCAATCCAGAGACAATTGTGTCTATCTTCACACTTTCTGAACATTATCAATCTACAAAGAACACCAAATAGTCTGTCCTGAAAATGTACCTATAAGTGACATTATACATACTGAGCAGATTATATTTTGGGATACACACACACACACACACACACGATCTTTATGCACACATACATAACACACACCCACACTCCCCCCACACATACGTTCAGTAACAGTGAAAAAAAAAAAAGGCCATGAATTTTAAAGAGAGCAAAGGAGGGAGGAAAGAGAAGGAAGAAATGTAATAATCTTTTAAAAATGTTTTTGTTTTTGTTTTTAAGAGCAGGAATGATGAGATTCATCTTTCAATCTATTGGTCTTTCCAGTGATTCTCCTAGTTCACATCCCAGTTGTAGGGATTCTGTATTGGCCTTTACAACATTGCATAAGGTGGCCAATCAGAAGACTAATATTTTGTAGAGGTCACAGAGGTCTTTGTGTTCACAGACACACACTAGGGGAACCTGGAATGTTAACCACACAGGGAAGGAATGTAAAACCTGTTTTCCACCTAGAAGGTGGACATATTTTTTAGTGTGATGACTTTTGCACTATCTGTGGGGCTAAAGATTTTTCTGACACCAGATCCTCCTTCAGATCCTGATTATAATTTATTGTTCTCAGTCAGTTGTAAACCTGTATTTGTCAATCTATAGAACCTATTTTTATGGACTTTACAAAGCATTTTGATGCAGCCAGATCTAGCTATATTTGGCTTACTTTGTTCCTTAAGGAGATTTATTTCTTTGATGTGTACATGGGATTGCATTAATCACAGCCTAATTTTCACCAAATTGGTTAAATGGTTGGTTAAGTGGTTAAATATGCCTAAAATAAACCACCTGAGGTCAGAATCCTGAAACACTTGTTACTGAGTTGTGTTGAGCTGAAGGGAATGAAAATTATTAAGAGACCCCCTAAGTCAGCAGTAGAGCCAGGCCAGCTGCCAGGTCCCAGGAACTTAGCTGACTATAAAAAGGGTGGAACCAAGAATGAAGGTCAATCGGGCCATGGGCCCCCAGGGTTTCAGGAACTGGCTGACCACAAAGTAGATAACAAAACAAGATTAGATTCATTCCTGAGAAAAACAGATGTAGGATGTTTCCCGCTGACTAACTAATGGGCTGGTACATTCCACCTGTATTTCGCCTCCCCCTTGGGTTGTGGTAAACAATGGGCTGGGCTGGTACTTTCCACCTGTGATTTCCCCCACCCCCTTAATCTGTGGTGCTCTCCTATAAAATACTCTAATCTCCCCCAAATCAAGGTCGAGGCTCCTACTCCTGCGTGGGATATGAGTGGCGCCCTCAGTGCACTGAGCCCCCCCTTCCCCCCAAAATAAACCTCTTGCTAATGCATCAAGATGGTCTCTTTCGAGTTTTGGGGTGGCTGTGATATCCTGAGCGTCGGGTGAGGAACTTCCCTCCCCCAGTCTTTCAGAGCCAAACTGCCTTCTTGCCTCCTGAAACTCATCTTTCTGCTGCCTGTGAAAGTTATAGAGACTTCCACAATACTTAAAGCACTTAAAGTAATGAGGAGCCACAAATTTTAATTTAAAGGTGTCTATGCAAATTCTTATTCGTGATTTTTATTTTCTACTTACTTAGTCTGTTTTTCTGAAGGAAAATGTGGATAAAATGTGTTTGGATAATTTTAATCATTTGCTAACAGACACCCATATCTCACCTATGCATTCAGAAATGCCCAAAGCTTTCTATATACACATTTAGCCACAGAGCCATTGTGTGAACCAATTTCAGATTTGGACTATGGGCTGCAACTTTTTGCAGCCAAGAAGTTCATTAGCAAGTACTGTTGTCCCAGCACTCTGAGCACATCTCAGTGATGCCCGCTTTACCCTTATCTCCCAAAAATATTCAGAATTTTTTCAGATCTGTTGTGGTTGTAACACAATAGCAAACAAAAGTGTGTGGTCTTACTGGTTGACGGTGAGTGTGTGTTAAGTATGGATGAGATGAAGCATCCGGTTTCAACTTGGGCCTTTAAGGGCACACTTTCAGAGCAAGTTACAATAGTAATTAAACTTATTGGATGCCTCTGGAAGTACATGAATAGCATTTACAGCACATACACACACACACACACACACACACACACACACACACACACACACACA
>CAJQZJ010032158.1:4575657-4646751 GCA_907164525.1 Lophiomys imhausi
CACACACACACACACACACACACACACACACACACACACACACACACCATTTAAGAGATTGTTGATCTCTTGCCATGGTACTAGAGTCCAGGAAACCAGTGTTGAATGCAGATTGTAAAATTTCAAAGGTGAATGTTTGTCACAAATAAACTCTTAAAAAACTTAAGGGATTTTAAGATCTTGTTAATGAGATATCAAAATGGGCACATTTCCCCAATCATTTGGAATTATTTAAAGCAATATAAATTCAATCAATTATGCCACAATAATGGCTGTATTTTCTCATTTACCTGGACATCTAGAGGAAGGCAATCTGGGGTTGGCATAGATTCAGAGTCCTTTTCTCTTTTGTGCTTCCTTCCATGATCTCATTCATTAGTGTGTTTTCTGCTTTTGATATCAAATATTCATGAAGTTCCAGATATCACTCTATGTGCTAGAAAGTAATAAAGGGCAAGGGTAAACATCAAATTAAATATGTCTGCTAAGTATTTCTTCTTGTTAAGAAAGCAATGACTCTTTTTAGAAGTGCTACTAAGTAGAATTCCACATCATCTCATTGGCTGAGTTACGGTTGTCCAAATTACAAAATTTGTTGCTGTTAGAATGCATAACTTAGAAACAGTGGTGCATGCCTGCTGTGTAAAGTACTTAGGAGGTTGAGGCAGTAGCATTGCATGATCTTAGGAGTTTGAGACGAGTCTGGACAATGTAGAAGACCCATGATGAACACAACATTCTCATTTTAAATGGAGAAGCTCATTGAGGAAGTAGATTTAGGCTGTGAGAGAGCAAGCCACAGGGAGATGTTTTAACTTGCTAATGACTGGAAACTCTACTAGGCCCCTCTGGGCCAGGAAGGCCTCTACTGAGGAGGAGTGAAGGTAGCAAAAGCTCAAGAAGGGTAATGAGAATTTTAGGCTTGAACATATAGGGACAGAGGTGGGGGTGCTTCCTATTCCAGAGGAAAATAGAGCTGCTTATGTTATCTGAAGCCAAACTTTGATGTTTTAAGACTCTAAACATAACTACAATGAGTCTTTATTTTAGTATAAATATAGAGATAGTGGTTAAAACAGTTTATCTTTATTACTTTCTGGTGGGATGGAACCTAAGGCCCTTTGCATGGTAGGTAAGCACTATACTACTGACTTGCACCCCAATTTTATTACTTTAAACAATGATCTTACATAGCCTCATACATCACCAAAAGAGATAGTATTAGTACTTTTCTTTTATGGATATAAAGACTACATTTTGGGGGAAATTCAATGTCAATCAGGGCCAGCATATCCTTGGACTCTGAATTCACACCCTACATTCCTGACTATCTTCCATCTTTATTTAATACTTCCTTGCCTTTTGTATTAGTTACTTTTCTATGGCTGATAAGATATCATGACCAAAAGATACTTTGTTTGGGTTACTCTTCCAGAGGGGATAGAGTTCATCATAATGGAGAAGCATGGCAGCCAGTGACAAGCATGCAGTAGGAGGAGGAAGCTAGGACATCACATATTCAACCCTAAGCATGAAACAGAAAGAAATAGATGTGGGAAAGGGAGCAAATGCTCAAAGTTTGCAAAGTTGTACCTTCTAACACTTCCCAAATAGTATCCCCAAATTCTGTATTTGAGATTGTGTGAAGAAGACACTAATTCTTTGTGGCTGTCACCCTTAAACATATTTTGATCTTTACAGGAGGCACCTGCTCCTTGTAAGCCCAGAATGTAGGAGAGCCTTGTCTTGACTGTCCATCCCAGAGCTCCCCAACCAGTCTGCCCCCTAGCCCAAGGTAGCTTTTACTTTATCTATTCATTCTTTTGGGGGAAAATATTCCTTGTTTAAAAAAGTAATAGGTGTTCATTATAAACTTCATGCATTTTATATGAATTCCACATTTTTGTTTATATATAGAAATAGGCTCAAATAAAGAAATAAAAGTTTGACAAGATCCCTAAAATTCAGAAATAATTATTAATTCTTAATTGGTTGGCTTAACATTGTTCTTGAATATTCCTGTCCATATATACAAGTATGAAAATGTACATATGGATAGATTATTTTTGTATTAATAAGATTATGCTTTATATATATGCTACCATTGAACATTTTTTCACACAAAAATGTTGTAGACTTCTTTCTATGTCAATAAGACTAATTCTGTTTCACTAATTTTAATGATTGGCAGAATTACATTGTATTTGTGAATTGTAATTTAATGTATCAGTCCCTCATTAATGGAACTATGGTTTATTTTCTATTAAAAATATCAAGACAAGGCAAAACTAGGCAGGAGTAGGCTCTGTGGTTCAGCAAGATCCAACTAGTGGGTGGCGGGCAAAATGCCAGGAGTCTGTGTATAAGGTTCTGGCACACATCCCGGAATGTTTTCTTATCTTGCAAGTATTTGTTTCAGGCTTTGGCTGAGCTGATGAGAACAGGGTAGGGAGCTCTGTGGGACTAAGGCATCTGCAACCTGCTTCTGCAGATTCACACCCAGCTTTTTCTTCAGAAATCCACAAAACCATCAGTAACTAATCCTTCAACTGTTCTCTCCCCAGGATACTCTCCTTGTGAGCATAGAGAGTAAGATTAGTGAATGAACAAACCCAAAGCCATCATCCCATGCCATTGCCTGGACCCAGTTGAGTAGTGACTATAGTCTGAATAAATAAGGTTCAGTCAGTTCATTGGCAGACCATTGTCACAGGGCATTCAGTCTCTTTCATACCATATTTTGTTTCATTCCAAATTGGACCTATGAGGTCCCATGCAAGGTCAGGTGTTCGAAATTGGCTTTTCTCAAGCATAAGAACTTGAGTGACTCCCCCCAGCGTCTATGTCTACTCCATCCAAAGCCTTTCATCTCAGGCAGAGCCACCTTTCCCACTTGTAGAGGGACCCAGCAAATCTTCATTCACACATAAAGGGGGAGCTGAACAGCTGCGACCACTAACAATAATGACATGATTGCTGAGACAAACATTTTCATGGTGATGCATGGGTGGGAACACTAAATCCAAACCACATTGTTTAGCTTTCACCCCAGTAAAGAGGATTGCCACACCCCCTAAAGTAAATGGAAGAGATCATAGTTTAGAAAATATGACAGAGTTGAAAACTTAAAGCTGTATCATACAGGAACATCCTTTGGATAGAAAAACAACTGATAGAAAGGAGTATGTATATATTTCCAGAGCAGTTTATTAGTTTGTAAACTTCTCTAGTCCAAAAATTGAGCTCCATGGTGGTAAATCAGAAGTGCCTTACACAGCATTTGGCTAAGTGGGAGCTCTCGCTTCTGTGCTGTGGAAGGGATTCATGGCAGCATGGAGGAGGGAGACATGGGCCCTGAGAACTGCTACCTTTCCACACTTGTTTCAGATTGACATCTGACACTGAAGACAAAGCTGATCCACTCTGATATTGACCCTATGGGTTCTTTTTTCCTCTTGTGAACTGAAGAATAACAACCACATGATATTCAGCTTCACAGGGGCCAGTGTGAGTGATGAGGGAAGGGTTCAGGGTCCAGTGACTTTCAGAAAACATGTAGCCTAGGTAGGGTGAAGTCATTACCTCTAGCATTGCTTCACACAGAAGTGAGAAGTGGACTTCCAATATGAGAACAGCCCCTGACACCCAGCAATGGGAAAGGAAAATGAATTCATGGATGATACATTTTCAATTACTATAGCTCAAACATACGATTCCCAGGACAGAGATACAAGTTGTTTGAATTTTCAGAAACTTGGGATCATCATCAACCCTAGTGTCCAGGCTACCATGTGAAGAGGAAGCAAAGGAAGAGATGAATGCACCATTTCTTCTTCTCTAGAAAACATGCAGAGACTGTATCACACAGATCCAAATTCCTATACAAACAGTTATCAGTGTCAGCCAATTGTGCTGCACACAGAGCCTCCAACATCATCAGTGGAATGGATTCACCCAAAGTTATGCTCTGAAACAAATCAGGTGATTTTTAGGAAGATGATTGGAAAAGCACCCAGTGTTGGCTGCTACCTAGCTGTGTGTGTGGCTACCCACACCACAGACAGCCACACTTCTGTGGATTCTGCTTATACCTAGATTATTTGTTCTATAAAGAGAAAGAACCAAATTCATACTCATTGCTCTGAGAAATGGCTTAGTGATAAACGGGGGCTTAATTTGAGATATGTTTTGTGCCTCAAACTTCTTTGAAGTATGAGCTTATATTATAGTGCAAAAACTGAAGTGTATTTTTAAGAAGATTAAAAGAAACTATACCCATTAAAGAAAAGCAAAACAAAACAAAAAGTGATGTTCACTATAGGAACTTATTTTGCTCTAAAATTTAATCATGTCCTGAGTGAATTTGCTTGAATTTTAGAGAAAATCCAGTATTTTTTTAACCTCTTCTTCACTCCTTCAAACAGGCTCCCAACATGTGGATTTCAGTTTCTCAAGCTATTGTACTTATTGAAAAAAAAAAAAAAAAGGGAAGGAAGGAAGGAAGAAGACAAACTGCTAGATCATTATTCCTGACATTTGGACCCAGTATCTTGAAGCTGTGTGATTAATTGAAAGGGCCACCACCAAGGCTGTCTTCTCAGCTAGTCATGGGAAGAGATTTCCTGAATAAGTGCTTTGTCTCTTCAGATATAAATAAGATCACTGTGAAGGGCTTCCTTGAGGCTGAGGGCCTCCGGACTTGCTTCCTGGGGTGGGTGAAGTGGAGAAGGCATACAAAACACCGAAGATTCTAGTTGGTCTTCCTGGTGCTGGACACTAAGAAGATAGACGGAAGGAGAGCTATCTTTCCTCTGACATGAGGTTTCACAAGTCTGGCTTTTTAACCAATTCTAACAGTATCTTTCCCTCTGTCTTGTCTCCTGTTTTGGCTTGCTAGATTTTTTTCAGCTTAAGTTACTCAATCCAGAATGAGGCCCATATGTTAGTAGTGACCAAGACCAGACTCCCAGCATCAAGGTGACAGGGGTTTCCAAAATAGGAAGCTGACATCTTTCTTTTTCTTTCAAGGAAAACTGGTCTTGCATTCCTCACTGTGGGCCACAACCTCTACTGATGTTCGTCCACAACTCTCCTGCTGTGGTCATCTCTCTCAGTGATAGAGGTCTGAGTCCTAGGGAAAGATCAAAGGGCTAACAAAGACTTGTGTTGCCAACTGGGCATCCCAGGCTCAGTACCAGAGCTAGACTCAGGTGAAATGGAAACAGCACTACAGGTACCCCCATATCTTCTGAGAAAAAGAAACATCTTGTCATACTACCCCCAAGCCATAGAACCACAGTCCAGTTGACCTGCCACATGTGGATTAGCCTTTGTGGACCCCATTACTTATACTTGTACTGGACTGCTTCTGACTACTTCCCTACCCCAAGAGCCCTCTCCAGCCAACCAACCAACTGTAGCACCTCCCAGCAAGGATCCAATAAAGCATCCCCACCACCATCCTCTGCCTAATTTCATCTTTCTGAAGCTGTCAAGCTCACTGTGCCCCCTGCCCCCCTCCATTTTCAGACCCAGGCATGGTGAACTGAAAACACCAATTAAAAAAAAAAACTAAAGATAAGGAGATACCAAATAGATTTCAATAAGAGGTGGAATTACTGAAGAAAACTCAAACTGAAATAAAGCTATAAATGAAAAGTTCAATTAGTCAAGTGAAAAGGGCTGTGGAAACCTCAGCAATATAGTGGTCTCTGTGGACAACAGAACATCAAGTATGGTTTAAAGACAAGGCCGAGGACTGGGATCATTCACTAGAAGAAAACAATATGTATTTTTAAGTACATGAACAGAACAGGAGATATTTGGAGGACAATGAAAAGACTAAATATATTAATCTGGAGCATGGAAGAATAATTCCTGGCAAAGACACGAGATATTTTAAATAAAATAATAAAAGAAAATTGTCCAAGCACAAGTACACATAATTGTGTAACATAAGTGATACTAGATGTAAAGATACAGATTAACCTCAACATAGTGATAGTACAAGACTTAATTTTCTTTTCTCATCAATAGACAAATCATCTGAACAAAAAATAGACATATAAATGGTAAAATTAAATGATACCAAAATTGAAAGAACCTACAGAATCTACAGAAATCTTTTATACTTGTTAAGGAATACACATTCTTATCAGCAGCATATAGAACTCAAACCAAAATATACCATTTTTAGACCATAAATCAAGACTCAAAAAATAGAGAAAACCTGAAATAACACTTTCTTTCTAAGGACAATATTCTTTCTAAGAACAACAGAGTAAAGCTAGAAATCAACATGGAGATCAAACAACACATTACTGAATGATTAATGAATCATTGAGGAAATCAATAAAGATATTAAAAAAATCAAACACAGGTCTAAAAAGAGTGGAATATTCACCCACACACATATATGCACTGAAACAAACAAGCAAACAAACAAACAAACAAACAAAAAAACCAGAGTTGATTCTTGGAGAAAATCAACAAGATTGACCAACCCTTATCCAAATTAACGAAAAAGCTGAAAGAAAAGATCCAAATTAAAAAGAAAGAGAGAGAGAGATGAAAAGGAAACATAACAACAGACACCAAAAAGGACATACCTTAAAAACCTGTACTCTAGCAAATTAGAAAATCAAAAAGAAATGGATAATTTTCTCAATGCATACCACCTACTATAGTTAAATCATGATCAGGTAAGCAACTTAAAGACTTATTATTGCTCCTAGTGAAGTCGAGCAGTAACTAAAAGTCTTCCCACAAAAAGCTCAGGGTCAGGGCTGCAGAGATGGCTCAGCAATTAAGAGCACTGGCTATTCTTCCAAAGAACTCGGGATCAAATCCCAGCACCCACATGGCAGTTCGAAACTGTCTGAATGGCTAACTATGGTGGTGCATGCCTTTAATCCCAGCACTCGGGAGGCAGAGGCAGGTGAATCTCTGTGAGTTCAAGGCTAGCCATGTCTACAGAGTGAGTTCCAGGACACCAGAGCTGTTACACTGTTTTCTTTTAATTGGTGATTTCAGTTCCCCATGCCTGGGTCTGAAAATGGGGGGCAGGGGGCACAGTGAGCTTAGCAGCTCCAGGAAGACTAAATTAGGCAGTGGATGGTGGTTTCTGTTCAAGAAACCCTGTCTTGAAAAACCTAAAAAAAAAAAAAAAAAAGCCCATGGTCAGATGGTTTTAGCACTGAATTCTACCAGATTTTCAATGAAGAGATAATGCCAACACTCTTCAAATTATCCCACAAACTAGAAACAGAAGGAACATTGTCCAATTTATTTTGCAGACGAGGTTACACTGATATGTACATACAC
Organism: Lophiomys imhausi; assembly: GCA_907164525.1. Classification (NCBI taxonomy): domain Eukaryota; kingdom Metazoa; phylum Chordata; class Mammalia; order Rodentia; family Muridae; genus Lophiomys; species Lophiomys imhausi. The sequence goes on from CAJQZJ010032158.1 coordinate 4,582,981, forward strand.
AAAGACCCAATAAAGAAAAATAATTATAGAACTATTTCCCTTATGAATGCATGTAACCGAAGTTTTTAATTATTATTTAATACTTATTTATTACTATATTTACTTAAAACAAATACCAACAATTTTTTAACTATTAATCTTACAAATTCCTACAATCCCTTTAACCTAACCACTAATCCTATTGACAATTATTTTCCTAACCTTTTAGAAGGATACAGTCTCTGGGGCAGGTCCTCAGTCGTCAGGAACACAGTCTTTGTTGTAGATTCTTTAACGCACTTAGCAGTCCTTTTTCTGGATCTCTCAGATGTAGATTTGTCAGGGTAAGTTGGTTATTGTCTCACCTTAAATAAGGCTTGATGCTTTCTTCTTCTTGGGAGACCCAGCCCCTTCTTTTCAGCAATTCTGCCACTCTACCTCAGAGTCCTTAAAACCAGGCACAGTTTCCTTCAGGCCACTGCTTGGACAGATCAAACCCCTCTAGGCAAAACCTGAGCCACAGGGTTTAGTCCTTGGACTTTTGGTATCTTGCTCAGGCTTTCTTTGCTCACCATCTTCTTTCTGCCTCGGGGAGATCTGGCCATCAAATGATGGCTAGCACTTTTTTCAGCAGGACTCTCAGAGCTCTCTAGCATCAGGGGCCTCTACTTCTGTATAGGGCTCCATGCACTGTTCTTAAATAGGAGGAACTCTGTTTCAGCTTAATTGGGGCTCTGCCCACTTAGCAGCTGAAAACAATGTCAGGCCAGATACTTTGTTTCTTTAAGTCCATTAAGACTTTCCTGTTTTTTTCCCCCGACTTCAACCTTGTTTCTTCAATCCATTAAGTCTCCTGTTTGTTTCCTGTTTTCACCTGACTTCATCCTTGTTTTTCCACAAGCTGATAAGCTAAATTGCTCACAGCCAAGTTGATCTTCATGGCCCAAATTAAGAGACTGTATCAGATACCCCTATATATTTTCTAAATCTAATTTAATTATTCTAACTCCCTACAAATGTAGATGCAAAATTTTTCAGTAAAATAATTTCAAACTGAATCCAAGAACATATCAAAAAGATCATCTACCATAATCAAGTAGCCTTCATCCAAGAGATACAGGATTGTAAACATACATAAATTAATAAATGTCATCCATATAAACAAATTTAAAGACAAAGCCACATGATTATCTTATTAAATTCAGAAAAGATCTTTGAGAAAACCTAACATCCCTTCATGATGAAAGTTCTGGGGAGATTAGGGATACAAGGGCATACTTAAACATAACAAAGGCAGTTTAAAGCAAATCCATAGTCAACATCGAACTAAATGGTTCTCACTAAAATCAGGAACAAGAAAGGCCATCATCTATTCTCTCCATATCTATTCAATATAGTACTTGAAGTCTTAGCTAGTGCAATAAGACAATTGGAGGAGATCAAGGAATACAAATAGAAAAGTAAGAAATCAAAGTATCTATGTTTGCAGCTGATATGATAGTATATATGAGTGACAACAAAAATTGCACCAGGAAATACCTACAGCTGATAAACACTTTCAGGAAAAACACTTTCAGTAGCTGGTTACAAAACTAAAACACAAAAATCCATAGCCTTATTTCCAAATGACAAACACCTGAGAAGGAAATCAGAAAAACAACACCTTTCACAATAGCCTCAAAAAATATGAAATATCATGAGGATAATTCTGACCACACAAGTGAAAGACTTGAATGATAAAAACTTTAAGACATGGAAGAAAAATTGAAGATGATATCAGAAGACAGGAAGATCTTCCATGCTCATGAATCAGTAAAACTAATATAGTAAAAATATCCATCCTAAGAAAAGCAGTCTATAAATGTAATGCAATCCTCCTCAAAATTTCAACAAAAGTTTTGCAGATCTTGAAAGAATAATTTTTAGATTTAAGTGGAAATGAAAAAACGTGGGCACTAAAACAATCCTGAATAATACAAATTACTGCTGGAAGTATCACTATCTCCGATATCAAGTTGTACTACAGAGCTGTAATAAAAAGGACAGCATGATGTTGGTACAAAACAGACATGTTAGTGAATTGAAAAGAATTGTACTGAAGATTTGAAAATAAATCCACATACCTATGGAAACTTGATTTTTTTGATTAAAAAAGCCAGAAATATACACTGAAATAAAGACAGCATCTTCAATAAATGGTACTGGTAAAATTTTACAGGTACATGTAGAAGAATGAAAATAAGTCCATATTGTCACAGAGACTGAAAAAAAGCTCATACTTATTACCTGCACAAAACTCAACTCCAAATGAATCAAAGATCTTAACATAAAGGCAGATATACAGAATCTAGTAGAATTGAAAGTAGACTATACTCTTGAAGTCATTGGCACAGAAAAAAGTTTTTCTGAGAAGATAAGAGGACATACACCCCAAATCCTAAGTCAGATATCTACTTGCAAATGAAAAATTAGTTTTCTCCAAGGGAGTCTTGTTAGGGAACAGACTACTCTTTTTTTTCTTTATTTTTTATTTCTTCAAGTTACATCTCAATCGCAGTCCCCTCCCTATTCCCCCTCCAGTCCCCCCTCCCACCCTCAACCCCCCATCCTCTTCCCTTTTTTTTTTTTAAGTTTAAGGTATATCTTATTTTTTCCTACAGTTTCCCCTTTCAGTCCAACAAATGGCTCTTTCTCTTATAATAATAAATACAATACAAAACAACAGAGGTAATTAGGACACAGTTATGAGGGTTATATGGCTTAGCATACATTCCCAATGTCCAGTCCATATGTATTTGGCACCTAACTTTAACATTCTACTATCTAACCATCTCCATGAGTTTAAAGTTCTATATCTAACTCAACATTCATACTAACTTGCAACACAATTTTAAAATCATCTTCTTAGATCTATAACACTCTCTTGACTCCTAAACAACTCAAAATTTAATTATGAGACTCTAGCTATACACAGTAGGCCCCATGCCCAGCAGTAGATCGCCAACACAAATGAACTCAATGAGATTTTAGAGGTGCTTTATTTCATAATGTTTTGTCAGGACTTTTTTTTTAACCTTACATGTTCTTTGTGTATATATTAATGATTTCTAGTCTTGTGGGCTTTTTTTTTCTAGTTTTGTGTTTTACGGAATTCCTGTGTGTGTCTGTGTATATCTGTGTTTCTCATGCTTTTTCTTTGGTTCTTTGTCTTTTCCCTCTATTAGTTTGTTTAGTCCTATTCTGACTTATTTGTTTTTGCTTTATCTTATCTTACTTTAATTTATCTTAATATCATTTCTTAGATACCTATTTGTTCTCTAATGAGAGACAGAAATGGTGTGGATCTGGAAGGGAGGAGAGGTGGGGAGGGATTGGGAGGACTTGGTAAGGGTAAGCCATAATCAGAATATATTTTCTGAAAAGAAATCTAGTTTCAATAAAATAAAAAGTAACTTGTTCCAGTTAATTAGATTACTGTGTTTCTATTAACATTAAAAATGTTCAGATACAACAAATTTTTAAATCTGATATATTAATTTATATTTCCTGTTATAGCATAAGCTGTTCTATTCTAACCATTTGCCTTGTAAGTACAGATGGATCCCGATGTATGGTCTTGAGCACATGAACTAATTTAAAGAGTAACTTACTGGCCTTAAATTCCAGATGATATACACACTACAAATAGACCCAGAAGTTTCTGGAAGTGCTATGACATAGAGACTTCTGTCTACCTAAAAGGAACTTCAACTCTGTGAATTCTTATTAGAAATACTCAAATATTTTGAGCATACTCTTTTTATCCAAATTATACAAAAAGGTTTTATGGCAACAGCATCCATGGTATTTTTTTTTTTGAAAATTAGTCAAATTCTTTCTTTTTTAATTTAACACCTGACTTTAATGTTCTACTATCTAACCATCTCCATGAGTTTAAAGTTCAATATCTAACTCAGTTTTCATACTAACTTGCATCACCATTTTAAAAACATCTTCTTAGATCCAGAACACCCTCTTGATTCCTAAACAACTCAAAATTTAATTATGAGACTCTAGCTATCTATTCTTCAACAACTTCAGAGACCTGAGAGGGATAAATATATCTGATTATATAGGAAGTGCAGGGCCCGCAGCTTCCAAAACAAGAAATGACATACCAGTGGCTGCCTGGACAGTTCCCATTTTCTCTCCATACATTACAGCATCGATCTTCAATCATTTGGCCCCGTTTCTCTGACAGACATCGATTGTAGAGCATGAATTATGAAGGACTTGCCTACCCTGTCTTGGCAGAGCTAGGTTGTCGACTTACCTGCTTCCAATTTTTGTCCTTTTGGACAGCATTCTGCCTACAGTTGGAGCAAGGGGTTTTCCCTGCCAAGAGATAGGCTTGCCACTAATTCAATCATCTCCCACTGGAGATTCTTTGATGCTCATCTTCTACTTGGAGTAGAATAGGGGGTGCTGTTAGGAGTTGACATGTCTTGATATCAAAAAAAAATCTAAAGTTAAGAAAACATCTTTGGATGCCATATTCTGCAGATCTCTTGAGGTTTTTGAAGAGGCCCTATCTATCTCTTATATTAGGATAAGCAAATGTTGCTTGTCTCTTAGCAACTTGATTTCTGATTAGCTTAGAATATAACTATAGTAGACTGTCATAGTACCTAACAAAATGACAGGCTTGCATGACTATTAGTTTGCATTTCTTAATTATCCTAAACAGTTTATGACAGTTGGTAGCAAATAGCCAAAATGTCACATTTCATTTTTTTTTTCTTTACCCCCTGTCCCTTCCATCCCACTTCTCTGTAGTGGAGTGTCCCTATATAACAGTCCCTCATCCCAGTTCAGAGGTCATATGAGGGCCAAGAGCCTCCTCATACAATGGGGGTCTATGAGGTAGTACCACCAGTGAAAAGTATCTCATTGCCAGGGAGAGAGAACTAAAAAACAAACAAACAAATAAGCAGACAAAGTTCTTGTTGTACAGGTTCTTTACTTGCTTGGTTAGAGTTACCCCCAGGTATTTTATATTGTTTGTGGCTATTGTGAAGGGGGTTGTTTCCCTTATTTCTTTCTCAGCCCATTTTTTTGTTGTATAAAGAAGGGCTTCTGATTTTTTTGAATTAATTTTGTATCTACTCACCTTGCTGAAGGTGCTTATCAGCTGTAAGAGTTCTCTGGTGGAATTTTTGGGGTCGCTTATGTATACTATCATATCATCTGCAAATAGGGATAATTTGACTTCTTCATTTGCAATGTTTATCCTCTTGATCTCCTTTAGTTGTCTTATTGCTGTAGCAAGAACTTCAAGTACTATATTGAAGAGATATGGTGAAATTGGACATCCTTGTCTTGTCCCTGAGTTTAGAGGAAATGTTTCAAGTTTCTCTCCATTTAATTTGATGTTGGCCACTGGCTTGCTATATATTGCCTTTATTATTTCTAGGTACGGTCCTTGTATGCCCATTCTATCCAGAACTTTTAGCATGAAAGGGTGGTGGATTTTGTCAAATGCTTTTTCTGCATCTAGGGAAATTATCATGTGGTTTTTTTCCTTCATCTTGTTTATATGGTGAATTACGTTGATTGACTTTTATATGTTGAACCATCCCTGCATTCCTGGGATGAAGCCTACTTGATCATGGTGTATGATACTTTTGATGTGTTCTTGAATTCGGTTTGCTAATATTTTAGTAAGTATTTTTGCATCTATGTTTATGAGGGAGATTGGTCTGAAGTTCTCTTTCTTTGTTGGGTCTTTGTGTGGTTTAGGAATCAGGGTGACTGTGGCCTCATAGAATGAGTTTGGCAATGTTCTTTCAGATTCCATTTGGTGTTAGCTCCTCTTTGAAGGTCTGGTAGAATTCCGTGCTACGGCCATCTGGCCCTGGGGTTTTTTTGGTTCGGAGATTTTTAATGACTGTTTCTATTTCCTCAGGGGTTATAGGGCTGTTTAATCTGTCACATATAGATCCCAACACTTTAGTAGTGGGAGACTTCAACACCCCACTCACAACTATGGACAGATCATCAAGACAGAAGCCAAACAGAGAAATAATGAGTCTAACAGAGATCATGGACCAAATGGACCTAACAGATATCTACAGAACGTTTCACCCAAACACAAAAGTATACACCTTCTTCTCAGCACCTCATGGAACCTTCTCCAAAATCGACCATATAGTTGGACACAAAGATAGCCTCAACAGATACAAGAAAATTGAAATACCCCTTTTATCTTATCAGACCACCATGGAATAAAGCTGGACTTCAACAGCAAAAGAATCAACAGAAAGCCTACATACACATGGAAATTGAACAACTCTTTACTAGATGACTACTGGGTCAGGGAAGAAATAAAGAAGGAAATCAAAGACTTCTTAAAATCCAGCATACCCAAACCTATGGGATACAATGAAAGCTGTGCTATGAGGAAAATTCATAGTACTAAGTGCCTTCAAAAAAAAAATTGTGACAGCTCATATTAGTTAATTAACAGCCAAACTGGGTGAATTGGAAAAAAAAAGAAGCAAACACTCCCAAGAGGAGCAGAAGGCAGGAGATCATCAAAGTTAGGGCTGAAATCAACAACTTAGAAACAAAAAGAACTATACAAAGATTAATGAAACCAAGAGTTGGTTCTTTGAGAAAATCAACACAATAGACAGACCGTTAGCCAAATTATCTAAAAGGCAGAGGAAAAAAACCCAAATCAACAAAATCAGAAATGAAAAGGGAGAAATAACAACAGACATTGAGGAAATTTGGAGAATATTTGGATCCTATTTTAAAAATCTATACTCCACCAAATTTGAAAACTTAAGCGAAATGGACAATTTTCTTGATAGATTTCACCTACCGAAGCTAAATTAGTCAAATTCTTAAGTGAAAAATAGCTCTCTGGCTATATGGGCATTGGGGTATGAATTTCAGAACAGGTTAATTTTGTTACAATAATTTAAAAGGACATACCTAACGAAGAGTTGATGTTAGAAAAAAATAGAGCATATTAAACTTTATCTCAAAAAAAGAGGGATCTTGCCCATGTTTGCTGATTGAGTCTTTAATGTGGCTGGCTAAAATGACTAATTTCTCTCATCTCTTACCTTTATTTCTTTGGGCTGTACTTTTAGATATGCTCTTGATTTTTACTGTAGATATAATAAAACACTTGCGTGCCTATGTAAATACTACATCAGATAAACAGGGTAGGAAAAGGAAAAGGCCTAGATCATGAGAGCTAGCAAAGCTGATATGACCCAGGAGCTTCTCTTTAATGGCTAACACTCATTTCTATCTCATAAAATCTGTTCTCTCTACTCAGCTAGCTTATATCAAAATTTAAGAATGAGTCCTTCTTATGCTTTCAGCTATCAATGACATTTTACTTCTGCATGCACAAAATGGGACACTTACCCAACAGAAAGTGTGGTGAACTGAAGTTCCTGGGGAAAAAATCCATACCTTAAAAATTCTCCAGCACTGATTGGTTAGAATGTCATGACCGTGGAAACTGAAATGCAGACCCAGAACCACTTTGTTTTGTATTATCTTTAGTCCTCTTAATAAACATTCACTGCCTACCTGGATCTGACCTAGCATCTTTCCAACTCTAAGGAAAAAACACGAGGAAGGTACATTTTTTTGTGATTTTCTTTTATTCTAAATTGTGTATATGTGTATATGTTAGTATGTGGGTTTGTATAACTAAGTGCAGTGTACATGGAGGCCAGATGGAAAAGTCAGGTCCCTTGGAGCTGGGGGTACAAAATGTTGTAACCTGCCTGACATGGGTTCTGGGAACCAACTCAGGTTTTATGCAAGAGCAGCCAGTGCTCTTAAGTGCTGAGCCATGCCTCTAGCCCCTCTAGAGGGTGTTTTCAGCAGACCACAAAAGCTAAGAATGTCATCAGATAACATCTGAAGCTCCCTGCTTTGCTGTAAACAGCATATCTGAGGTTCTCACTAATGCATTTGATAAATACTTTGATTTAAAACTTTATTATTTTCTGTGATTACAAAAATTCAGGTAAACACATTGTGCCATTTCAGCAACTTAAGTCTGTATTCCCAAGCCATGGTCACTCATTTGGCTTATAATAAACTCTCTGTCCTTTCCTTTGAAGTGAGAGTAGTGATTTTATGCACAGAACACTCTGTATACACACCTTTGGGAAGCCTGACTTTTAGTTTATTTGGATTGGGAAACCTATAATTAAAAAAATATAATACTGCAGAGGCCACCATTTTAACCTGGCTTTTCCTTGGAGTTGGAGTGTTGTCTTGTTGGGGGCTGATCTCACTGTCAAGTACTCAACATACTAATAAGAGGATTATCGGGACCATGGAATGTTGGGTGTGAGTTGGGAAGTAGATGAGAAAAGAAGGACGCTCAGGAGGCTCAAAAGGGCCACAGAGGGAAGCCTCATGTGTATCACATTTGACCTTCATTTCTTACTGATTTTTAGCATGGATTCTCAGAAGTTGGCAACTGAAGTTAAAGTCAATGATGAAGACATCAAGGCTCTTAATCATATGAAAGTAAGGGAATCTACAGAAAAGATCAAAGAAAGATAGGAAGAGTGAGAGAGAGATAACAGGTAGATAGATAGATAGATCTCTCTTCTTTAAACAGCCAAAATGGCAAATGATTGTAGAGGAAGCCAAGCAGATCTTGCTAAGTATCACCAGTGATAGTGTAGAGGACCCACACATGTGTTCTGAATGCTTTTGTTTGTTTTGTTTTCTTGCTAGGCCTTTCAACACAGTAAATGAAAGAGATGGCACTCCTTTACACTTTGTCATTGATTGCCATTAGACAGTTTAATATGATCATTTTCAGTTTGATCCAAGGAATAGCCTATCTTGTTTTAAACTTAGGTTGATAGACACTTCTTGGAGCAAGTACTGTAATGAGTGTAATTGTCCATGGGAGCACTTGGGATCTGTAATGGCAAAGTTAATGGGATATTCTGAATCCACTGGACAACCAAGTATTTTTCTGTATTATCTAAAGTTGCACTTGACTGTAGTTCTTCTGCTAGATGTGCACCTCTTTCCATGAAGTGGCCCCACAGATACATAGTAGGAATTAAAAGTACTCTTCGTAATGAGTTAAGTCTTTTTAAAAGAATGCCAATAAAGTTTCACTCTCTGACATAACTTTATCTGAAGACCTTGGTGTTCATTCTGATTACCCAATGTCTTCTTAATGCCTAGTATTTTTCATTTGTGTGCAGGACTGTGTAAATGTAGGAGTATAAATTTAGTAATAATCATATTTTGAATATCAGCCATGATGGCATCTTCTCTGTACAAGATCCTTAAATGGAACATTGTTTGGGGATCAAATTCCCTACCTTCACAAAAATGGCCACATTGAAATAAAAACAGTGGCTTATTAAAATAAGAAAATTGTTATTAGAAATTTCCTTATATAGTTACTTTAGGCATCCTTTTTACAAAAATTGACAATGGTAGGGGAACAAAGGTTTTTCTTTTTTTGTTGTTGTTGTTTATTTATTACTTCAAGTTACATGTCCAACACAGTCCCCTCTCTCCACCCCTCTCCAACCTATCCTACTCTCCAGAGTGGGTTGCCCCTACATATCAGCCCCCCTCAGTTCTACAGTCATATGAGTGTTAAGGCCCCTCATGCACTGGGGGCCTATATGGCAACTCTATTAGGGCAAAGTGTCCCACTACTAGGTAACAAGGTATATATAGTTTCCTGTATCTTTTGGTGTATTGGTTGTAAGATAGTTATCCTGTACTACATGGCTAAAATCCAATTATAAGTGAATAGATGCCATGTGCATCTTTCTGAGTCTGATGGTTAGATCATCACTCAGGATGAGCTTTTCTAGTTCCAGTCATTTGGCTGCAAATTGCATGATTTTGTTGTTTCTGATAGCTGAGTAGTATTCCATTATGTAAATGCACCTCAGTTTTTCTTCTTCTTTTTTTTTTTTTAATCCATTCTTCAGTTGAAGGACATCTGGGTTGTTTCCAGTTTCTAGCTATTACAAATAAAGCGGCTATGATGAGGAGGTGTTCTTGTGGATTGGTGAGGAATTATTTGGCCGTATACCCAGAAGTCGTATTGTTGGGCCTTGAGGTAGAGCTATTTTTAATGTTCTGTATTTTCTACTTTAAAAATAAATATTTTCTGCTTTTTTACACTAGGCTAAAACATACATCTAATGTTTTAAGTTCTTTCTTGGTATCCACACTAATGAAGTGTGTAGTCTTCCAATTTGTGGAACAGTGCCTATGGGATTTTTTTTTTTTTTTGTCCTAGAAAGCAATGGAATGAAAAAGCTGCTACTACTGTGATCAAGGGGGACAGGCTTCATCCCGAGATGGTTGCTGAACTTGGCAGGGTCGTCGACATGGTGCTAGTTCAAATGTATACAAGATACAAGAATGTTTCATTGATTCATCCTACATAAATTCTGAGAGCCACTTGGGTATCTCTTGGTAACCTCATCATCTTAGGATTCAGGAGCACCTGTCCCATTGCTCTGTGTGCCCCAGGTTAAGAAGCCAGACTCCAGGAGCAAGCTTATAATTCACTGTGGCAGGGTATTGCTGAGGCCCATACCCAGGATTCTTGGGGGCAGGGATGAACTGGCACAGAGTCAGCAACTCAGACCAAGTGGGTCTGGTAAGTGGCAAAACAGACTCATTTATTTCAGGAAGAGGATGCCCCCTTTATAACCTCTGCCCAGAGTCCCATTGGCTCCTGAACAGCACGCTGCTGAGGCTCTTCCTCATTGGCTCATGTCTCATCACCTGGTGTGGCATCATCAGTCTCCAGGCAGGTCTGGGCAAGTCTGGGCAGGTCTGGGCAGGTCTCAGGCTGTGCATGTCCATCCGGGCATGCCTGAACAGATCTCAGGCCAACTTCTTGCTGTTTAGTATCAGGCCTTGTTCCTCCCACAACAGGAGATTGGCACTGTCAAAGCTTTCCATTGTCTAAGCTCTGTGGGGTCCAGAAAATCAGGAAGAAAGATATTAGAGGGGCTTATGGACAGATCTGTAGCCAAGACTGGGGCTACCTGGGGTGTAGTGGTAGGGGATGTTGCACAATTGTGCCTGCTAGAATTTGACTAGGTGTCTAAGCTTGGTTCTCTGTTGTGAAAAGACAGCAGCACAGTGATGGGAACCACAGCCTAGCGCCCTTGGGCACAACCAGGGTTTATTGACATTCAATGATGCAGCTGTGAATTTTTTCCAGAAGGACAGTAAATGCATTGACCCTGCTCAGAGGGCTTTGTACAGAGCTATGGTGTTGGAGAATTAGAGCAGTCTGTTTTCTGTGGTTCTTCCACTTATGTGCTAGGACTGATCACTGGCCTGAAACAAAAGAAAGACCATTGGAAGGTAAAGAGAGAGGGAAAAGTAGCCAAGGTACTTGATTCAGTCATCATTCTTAAGACAGAAACCAAGAGAAGAGCAACAGGGAGGAATAGCTAGTTCTCTAGCTCTTCATCCCACGGTCTGTTGATGTTCAGGGATGTGGCTTTGGACTTCTCCCAGGCTGAATGAGAATGCCTGGTCTCTTTTCAGAAGACTTTGTACATTGATGCCATGTTGGAGAACTGCAGTGACTTGGGCTCTATACTATTGAGTGTAAACTCTAGACTTTGTTACCTGTTTGGAGCAATTTAAAGTGCCCTGGACTGTGAAGAGAGAAGAGACAACAGCCAAACAACCAGATGTGTCTTTATATTACATCTGTAGATGTTTTCTTTCAGAGAACATACAAGAATGCTTCTAAAAAATAACTCAGGAATTTGGAAATTGGGAATTTCCATTTAATGAAAGATGGCAATCACAGAGAGAACCATCACATGTATGGTAAATAGAAGAAGGTCTTGAATCAGTTCTCAATGCATATTGTCCAACAGCAAGTGGCTATCCAAGACAAATCTTATAGCTACATAGTACATGATATCTATACCACAACCAACACACCAAAGGGAACATGGACAAAGACTTTTTCTTTTTCTCCCTGTCAATGAGACACTTTTCCCTAATGGTGCTGCCTTGTAGGTCCCCAGTGTATGAGGAGGCTCTTGGCCCTCATATGACTGCTGAACTGGGGTGGGGGACTGTTATGTAGGGACACTCCACTCCAGAGGAGTGGGATGGAAGGGTTAGGGGGTAGAAGGTGGGAGGGCAGGACTGGGAAGGGTGGAAAGAGGACACTATGATGGAGATGTAACCTGAAGCAATAAATAAATAATTTTTTTAAAAAAGAAAAAAATCTTATAAGTGTAATGAGCTCATCAAATATTTTATGAATTTTCCAAATGTACACTTTATAAAACAAATCATACTGTTACAGAATATTGCAATGAATGCTGGTGTGACAGCCACAGGAATGCTTGTAGTGAAACATCAAAAATGGTTCATAAAAGCATGCGCACTGGAGAAGAACCTAGAAAATATGAAGACTATGACAAATGCTTAAACCTGTGTTCAAACATTAGTCAAAATCACAGAATCCACACTGGATAGAAAGAGAACAAATATAATGAATATAATAAATATTCTTGTCACAATTAGAAGATTCTATTAGAGAGAAACTATATAAATGTTTGCCATTGTGCTGTCCTTGTGTCTTACTGTACATTAACAATTCTACTCTAGAGAATTCCAAGGCATGCTATAATTTGTCAAACTTTTTATTAAATCCATTACCTAGTGTTGCTATTGTAGACAGTATCAGAAAATTTATCTTGAAGGAAATGCAAAAAAATGCTTTAATAAAAACTTATCTTTGATTACCTTAAATATGTACATTTTGATGTTCAATTCTACAAATTACAAGAATATAAGAAACTTTAAAGAGATAACCTATGAGTGTAGCAATACATGCATGCTCTTGTACAACTTAGAAATGCTCAAGAGTGTGTAGGAAAAAAATTACCTTTTCAGTACTCAAGAAAGTTAAAGAAATTTATTATAAGTTCATAGTACATAATAAAAGATGGATACTGAAAAGATCAAGACACAAACCAATGTTTTTTAAACTTATTTTTCACTTTATTACTTTTTTATAACAATAAATACAATCAAAGCAATAAGAACAATTAGGTAACAACTGTGAAAATTATATAGTATAACATACATTCCCAATGTCCAGTCCATATGTATTTGGCAACTAATAATAATATTCTATTATCCATCTATCTCAATGAATTTAAAGTTCTATGCCTAACTCAATTTCCATCCTAACTTGCATTACCAACTTAGAAACATCTTCTTAGACTGAAAGCATCCTTTTAATTTCTAAACAACTTAAAATTTGACTATGACTATCTGGCCCTGAATCACATCAGAGACCTGAGAAGGGTGACTATATTTGAATAAACAGGAAATGCAGAGTAAGCAGCTTCCAAATCTAAGAAATGGCAGACAATTGGCTGCCTAGACAGTCCCCAATTTCTCTCTATAATGTTGGAGCATCTATCTTCAGCCTTTTGGCCCAGTATCTCTGACAGTCATTAATTGTAAATCAGGAATTATAAAGGACTTTCCCACCCTGTCTTGGCAGAGGTAGGCTGTCGACTTACCTGCTTCCAAGTTTTGTCCTTTTTGGACAGCATTCTGTCCACAGTTGAAGCAAAAGTTTTCTCTTGTCCAATGACAAGCTTGCCATTAATGCAGCCGTTTCCAAATAGAGATTCTTCAATGCTCATCATCTATTTGAAGTAGAATGGTGGGTACTGTCAGGAGCTGAGATGTCTCAGTATCAAAAAATCATAAGAAAACATTTTAAATGCCATATTCTACAGATCTCTTGAGGTTTTTGAAGACCATCTATCTATCTCCGTATATTTGAATAAACAAATGTTGCTTGTTTCTTAGAAACTTGATTCTGATTAACTTAGAAAACATTTGTGATACACCAAAGTGGTACCTAACAAAATAACAAGTTTGAATGACTATTAGTTTGCATTTCTTAACTATCCTAAACAGTCTGTGATATTTGCTATCAAAAGGCCCACAACTTCACATAAACCAGAGTGTTTTAATGACTAAAACCAATACTCAAATTTGCCATGGATTTCAGCAGAAAAGGAAAGTCAAGTGTACCTGTTGTGAAAATGTCTTTTGGAAACATTTTCATATTTGTAATATTGGAGTTTATTGAAATGGAAGCACAATTTGTTGATTTAATCTGTAATAAATTCACACTGTCCTGTTTTTCAAAAAAAGTATGTGTATGTGCATGTGTGTGTTACATTAATTGAAATAATCTAGACATATACAAAAAAGAATCACATGATCTCACTCATATGTGGAATCTAACAGTTGATTGTATGAAAATTGAGAGTACGTGGTACTTTCCAGAAGTTGGGGAGTGGAGAAAGCAGGAGGGATGGGGGAAATTTGGTAATGGTATACCTAACTATAGTTAGCTAGAAGCATAGTAGGGTAATTTAGATAGCAACAATGTGTATTTCAAACCTTTCACAGGAATAGGTCTGGAAAAAGGTTCAATGTTTGAGAAGTGGAGATGAATCATTTTGATTTGAACATTTGCCAACATATGCATGTATAAAAACATCACATGGTACTCCAAATGCACATAGTTTTTATGTATAAATTAGAAAAAAACTTGAAAGATAGAAAACAAAATGCAAAAAATGCCCACATACCTGCCTTACTTAGTAATTTGGTGCGTCTGCCATTTGAACTGCTAAAAATAAAAAAAAATCAATGGAAATGAATTTTCTACTTATTTCTATATTTCTATATATCATCTATCTATGTATCTATCTATCTATGTATCTATCATCTATCTATGTATCTATCTATCTATCTGTCTGTCTATCTATCTATCTATCTATCATCTATCTATCTATCTATCTATCTATCTATCTATCTATCTATCTACCTATCTATCTGGTTTGCTTTGTAAATGTGTTTTCTGTAATGTAGCTTTGTAAGTGTTCTTGGCATAATGTTTAGTAAATAAAATATCAAGAAGAATAAAAAGGCAGAGGCTAGGGAGAGATGACTCAGCAGTTAAGAGCTAGTCTTCCAGAGGACCCAGGTTTGATCCCCAGCACACACATGTTGGCTTTCAATCTCTGTAACTTCAGTTCCAGAAGATTTAATACCCTCTATTGGCTTCTGTGGGCTCCAGGCAGACATATAGAGCAGGAAAACACTCAAACACATAAAATAATTTTTATTATTTTAAACATCCCATACTACCCTCCCATATTTCATAAATATAATCCTGTTCTCTTCTCAGAAACACATGTAAAAATGGTTTGCTTGTGAGTACTGCTAGAAATGTATGGAAAGAGAAATATGCATGTCACCATGCCATACATCTTGTACTGGAAGGTAGCTTTTATGCCTGATACTTACATCTTAAGATCTTTCTAGGTTTGTGTAGTAGCTGTGTTATAATTCATTCAGCTATTTCATCTACTGATGTATATGAGAGTTTTTTGATTTGCTACAATACAAACACCACAGCCATGAATATCCTTAAACTTATTCTTTTGTGCTCAACTTTCGAGTGATTTTCTATCATAGATATGGATGTGAAATTATGAGGACTTTCTTCAGAATCAGGGATTTTCTTGAGTTTTCCCTACACCAGAGTAATTATGTATGGCCTATTTGCTCTGTACTTGATGAACTATGGCCCAGTAAAGACAAGACACCAGCCAGTCTCTGACTTGTTCTTAATCAAAGAGAGTTGTCTCTCAGCATGGTCATTGTGGTCTCTAATGAGAGGAGTTCTGTATTCTAACCTGAAATACTCTGACAGCTACATGTATGCTCGGCTCTGGATGGTTACTGTTGCTTGATCTCTGGATGAGTTTCCAACAGACAACATGGAGTAGCCTTAAACATTGAGGGAGGGGCAATGACAAGCAGAGATTTTAAACATTCTTTTAATATTGTCATTGTCCAGGGTCTTTTTATGGAATGAAGGAGATATAATTATACTGAAACCAGAGGTCTGAATTGGGTCAGAGTGTTCATCATCTGAATGTGGTGAAGGACTCTGGCTCTCTGACAATCTGAGGATATCTGAAACCTTGAGAACTTTGTCTTCACAGTGGGGCAACTCTCATGCTGCTAAGGAATCTTGGTGCTGTGTGGGGATGTATTCTTTCTTTCTTTTCTTAAATTACAGTTGTTTAGTATAATTTTAAAACAGGGTTGTTTTAGCTCTTCTGAGAATCTTGTGTTTCCATATGAAGTCAAGATTATTTTTTTCAATTTCTATGAAGCAATTGTATTGGAATGTTTAATGGATTGTGGCTGTTCTGATCAACTGCAACTACTAGGCCATAGAACTTTAAACTCCTGGGGACAGAGATTTCAGAAAGAGCCACAATAAGAGGCAGGCTCAGTGGTAAGAGCCACCATGCCATGTGTGTTGTGACAGGCTGCATACACAGCCTTTGGTGTGTATCTATACTGGCCTGTGCAAACTATGAAGGAGATGGAAGTGCCCCTGAGCCTCTTTCCCCTTTCCTATCACTGTCCTTTTCTGGACATATTCTCCTCTCCACCCATCAACATCTATTTGTTTTTTTTTTTTTTTCAAGTTAATAAAGGCAGGCTTTTTGGATAGCTGAGAGAAGGAGAAATAGCATGTGCATGCAGAGAGAGAGAGAGAGAGAGAGAGAGAGAGAGAGAGAGAGAGAGAGAGAGGAGGGGTGGGGGAAGGAGGCAGAGAGAGGAGAGACAGGAGAATGAGGAGGAGAGAAAGAGAGAGAAATAGAGATCCAACATCTACATGTTTAATATAACCTTCTTAATCAAAATCTGCTTTCTTAGAAGGTGATATCATATCTTCATTCATATTAAGATACCAATGAGTTTCATCATCTCACCTCAAGAAGATAAAGAGACAAAATCTTTCTAACTTTTCTTTTTTTTTTTTACCTTCAAGACAGAACTACAAAGGAGTCAGCCTTCTGTGTATAGCACTCTGCTTTGCTTTGTTGCTGATGCACATTGGAACACAGTGCAGCGTGGACACTACAGTCTATCACTATGAGGTTCAGCGCAGGACCACAGATGCAGTGTGAGCAGGGCAGCATGTCTCTGTGCAGTTCTGAAATTTAGGTCAACAAAGCAAATTGTTATTACAGTGTATTCTTATACAGATAGGAAGGCATGGTTAGTAAGTAATGTTGCCCATTTGTTGTAATGCAGCACAGTATAACATTCTGGCACAAAATGCCACTCAGCATAATGTAATGTAGTACAGAAAGTATGATCTGATATATGATTGTCGTCATTTTGAGCAAAGAGTGGTAAGTACCATTTTGGTTCTTTTTCTTTTATACTTTTAATTTTATGTGTATGGGTATTTTTGCCTGCATATATCTGTGCATCATTTATGTGCTGCCCAAGGAAGCTAGAATAGGACATCAGATTCTCTGAAGTTGGAGTCATAGATGGTTGTGAGCCACCATGTAGATGCTAAGAATCAAAACTGAGTCCATTGGAAGTTCTCTTAACCACTAAGTCATTTCTCCAGCCCCTCTTATTGTTGTTTCAAAATTTACTTATCTTTTAATGCTTTCCACTTAAAAATCAGCTCTTTGAAGTAAAGCGATGACTCAGCTACTAAGAGCACTTAGCACTTTTGTTGAGGATCTAGGAGACAGGTCAGGTGATTTGAAATCATTTGTAATTTCAGTTCCATAGGACCACATGCCTCCTTCTGGCCTCTGATGGTACTGCACTCTTGTGGCACACACATAGTTTTTTTAAAAATAATTTTTTAAAACAAGAGCTCTATTAGTAAATAATTAACCTGCCAAGAAATAGAACAGTGGAACTATCATCATAGTGATTTTTAGAATATGTTCAATGGACCAATGGGAAACTCTGAACCTCTAAAGTCTCTTTCCATTTTCCTATTTACCCTTTGTAAACACAAGTCTATTTCTTACCTCTTATGTAATTGAAACCCTACAATATGTGACCATTGGTGACTGGCTTCTCTCACCTCCATATATTTTCACATCCATATGTTGGCAATTAGGATCTCATTGATTTTTTTCCCCGAATTATAGTGCATGCACACACTACATTTTGCCTACCTATTAACCTTCAGTTGATAGGTATTTGTGTTGTCTCTTCTTTTTTGTTATTAGGAATAGTGTTGCTATATTTATTACCTTCAAGTTTTTCTGTAGATACCTGTTTTCATTTTTCTGGGGTACATGCCTAGATACACATTACTGGATGTGATAGCAACTCTATTTAACTCCAAGACAATTGCCACAACATTTTCCAAAGTGGATTCACCAATTTTAATATTTATCACAAATGTATAAGGGTTCCAGTTTTTCTACATTCTTGCTCACCCCCATTATGACCCATAGCCAATCTGGTGGGATTTTCCTATTTTTATAGGAAATATTTTCTATAATGTATACACACAATATGAAATCTAACAGTAAAAAATCAGTGTGAAACTTATGAAGAAGTCTCAAGGTTTTTCTGTTAGAGCGTGAGGCATGAGCATATATTTGCTTGAATATGCATATACACAGATATGTATGTGGAGGCCAGACATAGATTTTGGATGTTTTCCTTATGCACTCTCTGCCCCCGCTTTTTTTTTTGAGACAGAGTCTCACTATGTAGTCCTGGATAGTTGGGTACTCACTTTGTAGACAAGGCTGATGTCAAACTCACATATTCACCTGCCTCTGACTTCTAAGGGATGTGATTAAAGGTATACAGAACCATGCCTGGCCCTCCTTTTATTTTGTGACAGTGTCTCTCATGGAACCCAGAGCACACTGATTTGGGTAGATAACCTGGCCAATGAACTGCTATAATCCACCTGTCACTTCTCTCCCTTTGGTAACATGCTGACTTTTATGTATGTGCTGAGGATAGAAACTCAGACCTTCACACAGCAAGTGCTTGCCGTCTGAGTGTTCCTCTAACTCTTAAACCTCCAGATTTTAAATTTGTGGTCCCTACTATTTCTCCCTCAGGGTAACTGCTGATTGCTTGAGAAACTTCTGGAGATATCTTAAACCTTTATAAGCAAATACAAACTTCCTTAAAGAACTCAGATGGAGGATATTTTACCATTTTTCCTGATGTTTGTTTTATATAAGACAGGTGGAAACTATCAGCACATAACTCACGTCACACACTATTTCATAGTTGGGTGGTCTGTTGCAGTTTGGATGCATTAACGGCTTGCACATTCCCCATGTACTGATGTGTAGGTAGTTTTTGAACTTTTGTACATATAAACACTGCTGTGTGCATCATTGTACACCTGTACCACTGTGTCTTTGTGTGGTTATTTCCTTACCATTCCTTCTTTGTGAATGAGAATTAGGTTCTCAGGTCAGGAGGCCTTCTGGATGTGCCCTGTGATGGAATGCAGTTGTCAGAATTCAGCCATCTTCTCAGGCTTCAGATGGAGAGCTTCTGCAGCTGCCTTGGGGTTGAGGTTTGTCCTGTGGACTACAGAGTGTGGGGCGCCTTGCCTTGCCTTCTAGTAGATGTAGCATGGTACACAATGCAGCCCAGATCTGTGGTATCAGCAACTCTTCATCAATCTACTGAGACCAAAGCCAACTCTCCAAACAAACATTTCCTGCATGAACATTGTGTTTGTTATATTTCCCTCATTTGTTTATGATGACTGTGTCAGCCACACTGATTTACATAAACACTGCCAGTTTCGGGATGTTACACTCTCAACAAAAGTAGCCGAGTACAAACAGCATTCCTCAGTTTTAATTCATATTGTCTAAACATAGCAGATGTTGATAGAGTGAGCCAATAAGAAAGTACAACAAAGGGAACCATTTCGTGGCTGGGTGGCTTGTGATTAAAATGCATTCCAGATTGACACAATGAAACAACATTAATGGAGTGGATTGCTTAACTATTATATTTGGCTCCTATATAATCATAAAGCAATCTTGAGTCCCACTTTGGCAGTTTCCAGACTCTGACTATAGAGGATGAGTGTATGTGTTTGCAGTTGAGTCAGTCTTATCTTTGCTCCTTCATTTCTGCTTTAATGAGTCATGTTTGCATGTGTGCCACAGGCTCAACTTTGAGTGCGTCAGAATGCATAACCCCTCAGTGTATTGCTTCTGCTCTTCCCATGAATCATGTTCCCTATGGAAAGTGTTCCCTTGGGCCTAACATGGGTAGTACTTGTCTTATTGGCTCAAATGACTAATTTGTTGCAAATTCATGCCAATCCTATATGAGGAAATATACATCCTCTTTTAAAGAACACAGATAAGACTAGGCCTTGTTTCATCATACCTGTGATTTGTTCACTTACTAAAGGAAACTATCAGCATAGCTCTGGGAACTGAAGCACAATGCAAATAAAAATATCGCAGCCAACAAGGAGTTTGATGTTTCACTGCACTTAACTAATTAATTATTTGTTTTTACATGGTGAGAAGATAACATTTTATTTTACTGACTGTTCATGTGAGTTTTTGAATAATATAAGACATTTTAACCTGTTTTATTTGAAATCATCCTAGAAGTGAGTCATCCTTCTGTAGTTCAAGTATCCTATGGCATAAAAGATAGACATTCCATAACAGGATAAGTTAAACTTTTGCTATAATTTTAGTAGGAACTCAAGTTGATACTTGTTCTTCAATAGTATTATGTCACCCATATGGTTTACCTAATTGACTTTTTCTCCACTTAGAGTTTTGCAACTATTATTATATTAAAAGGCTAGATTTTAAAACAACTGGAGTACTTCACCAATGAAAATTCAGAATATGCAAGATATGGTGTTGTTGTTGTGTGTATCAAACTAACAGTTGGCAGGCAGAGTTAGGAGAATCAAGAGTTCAAGTCCAGCTTCTGCATAGTGAGTTAGAGCTACCCTGTGAGCATGATACCTTATTTCAAATGAGCAAAAACAAAACAAAAAAAAGCAACAAAAACCCCAAAATAGTCATAGTTCAAGGCCTTAATGTCTTGTAGTAGATACATTGGTAGTCAGCCTTTCAAACTAAATTTTTTTCCAAATTCAATCAAATTTTGGATGAAACTCACGTACCTTTTTATTACTTTCAATTTTGTATTCTTTTAAAAATACTTTTTCTCCTTTCATTGAAAATAGATTGTTTTCTTACAAAATGTGACTGTAGTTTTGATTATGGTTTCTCCTCCCTCTGCTCCTTTTAGTTCCTCCCAACCTCTCCTATCATCCAGATCCACTCTCTATCTCTCATTAGAAAAGATTAGCCTTCTAAGAGATGGCAATAAAATATAACAAAATAAAACATAACAAGCTAGAAAAACTATTGCATTGAAGTAAGTTGGACAAGACAAACAAACAGAAGGAAAAGAATCCAAGAGAAGTCTCAAGACTCAGAGATCCCACTCATTCACATTCTCAAGAATCGCATAAAATGCCGGGCGGTGGTGGCGCACGCCTTTAATCCCAGCACTCAGGAGGCAGAGGCAGGCGAATCTCTGTGAGTTCGAGGCCAGCCTGTTCTACAAAGCGAGTCCAGGACAGCCAGGGCTACACAGAGAAACCCTGTCTAGAAAAACCAAA
Source organism: Lophiomys imhausi (assembly GCA_907164525.1). Classification (NCBI taxonomy): domain Eukaryota; kingdom Metazoa; phylum Chordata; class Mammalia; order Rodentia; family Muridae; genus Lophiomys; species Lophiomys imhausi. The sequence continues at coordinate 4,604,546 of CAJQZJ010032158.1, forward strand.
AAAAAAAAAAGAATCCCATAAAATGACTAAATTAGAACACATAACACATATGAGGAGGACCTGGTGCAGACCTGTGAATGCTCATTCAGTCTCTGAGTTTATAAGAGCTTTGATTATGTTGATTTCAAGCGAATTGTTTTCTTGGGGTCCTCCATCCGCTCTGGCTCCTACACTCTTTCTATCTCTTCTTTCACATTGTTCCCTGAGCTCTGAGGGAACAATTTAATGAAGTCAGGCCATTTAGTGCTGAGTGTTCTAAGGTCTCTCATTTTTTGGCATAATATCTGGCTGTGGGTTTCTGTGTTTGTTTCCCTCTTCTACAGGAGGAAGCTTTTCTGATAATTGCTGAACAAGGCACCAATCTGTGAGTATAGCAGAATACTATTAGGAGTCATTAATAATAAGTAGTGTTTGGATTTATTCTGTGTCCTTGAGTTATCTAGTCTCAAGTTCTTAATCATCCAAGTATTGTTAGGTATGAGTTCCATCTCGTGGAGTGGGCCTTAAGTGAAATCCAATATTACTTGATTACTCTCACAAGTTTTGTGCCAACATTGCCCTATCATATCTTTCATTCAGGGCACTATTGTACATCAAAGGGTTTGTGGCTTGCTTGGAGTTTACATTTCTCTTTTGATAGCATGCAGAGTGCCTTCTTTTACTAAAGATTCTGGAACATATGGGTGAAGGCTCTATGCATGCACCAGCTTGACATCTCCATGTTCAATTAGTTGTACAGGCATTGTCTTCAGCAATGCGGCCTTGCTGTCAGTTTATGGAGAGCAGCCTAATGCCTTGGCAACAGCTTTGGTTATTTGGGGATTCCCACTGGACCCCTTAGGCTAACAACTCAATTAGATGTAGATCAATCCCAGTACTGGAAGCTTCATTTGGTGACTAGAGGTGGTCATTTGGGTTTCAGTCTCCCTCACTATTTGGTGGTTTTATTTAGATACCCTTCATATATGTATATATTTTAAGAAACTTCTACTGTATTAAATTCTCACACTACCCCTCAAATGTTCTTTAATTTCTATTTCCTGTCTCTCCCCTTCCCTATTCCCTTCCTCAACCATAGTTTTCCCTTCCCTTCCCAACTGGATCCTCTTATTCTAGACCCCATCCGTCCATAATTGTCTTTCTATTTTCCTTCCCTAATGAGATCTACCTGTTCCCTCTAGTCACTTACTCTATGTCTACCCTGTGTGGTTTTATGGATTGTAGCTCAATTATCATTGACTTAACAGCAAATATCACATATAAGCGAGTACATACCATATTTGTCTTTCTGGGTCTGTGTTAATTCACTCAGGATGATTTTATTTTTCTAGTTCCATATATTTACCTGAAAATTCCTTGATGTCATTTAAAAGAAATGGCTGAGTAATACTTTGTAGTGTAGATGTACCACATTTTCTTTATCTATTCTTCTGTTGAGGAACATATAGGTTGCTTCCATTTCTGTGTATTATGAATAGAACAGCAATGGACATAGATGAGCAAGTATCTTTGTGGTAGCATCTTTGTGGGAGCATCTTTTGGGTATATGCCTGAGAGTGTTATACCTGGATCTTAAGATAGATAGATTCCCATCTTCCTGAGGAACCACCACACTGATTTTCACAGTAGCTGAATGAGTGTGCACTCCCACAAACAATGGGTGACTGCCTCTCCTTGCCACATCCTTGATGACATGAGGTATCTTTTGTTTTATTGATTTTGATTGGTGTAAGATGAAATCTCAAAGTAGTTTTAATTTGAATTTTCCTGATGGCTAAAGATATCGAACATTTCTTATGTGTTTCTCTACTGAGAATTTTCTGTTTGGGTCTGTATCCCATTTTTTATTAAATTATGTTTTCTTGATATTTAATTTTTTGAGTTCTTTATATATTTTGGATATTAGCCCTCTACCAAATATGTAGTTGGTAAAAACTTTTTCCCATTTTGTAACCTGGCACTTTGTCCAAGTGATGGTATCTTTTGCCACACAGAAGCATGCCAGTTTCATGAGGTCCCATTTGTTAATTGTTATTCTTATGCCTGTGCCAACAGAAAGTCTTTTCCTGTGCTAATGTGTTCAAGGCTATTCCTCAGTTTCTCTTCTATCAAGTTCAGTGTGTCTGGTTTTATGTTGAGGTCCTTGATCCATTTAGAGCTATGTTTTGTGCAGGGCGAGAAGTATGGATCTGTTTGCATTTTTTTCTATGTGCAGATATCCAGTTTGACCAGCACCATTTGTTGGAGATACTGTCTTTATTCCAGTGCGTATTTATGGCTTCATTATCAAAAATAAGGTATCTTTAGGTGTGTGGATTTATGTCTGGGTCTTCAATTCAATTCCATTAATCAATGTGTTTTCTTGTGATAATAACATACTGTTTTTTATTACTGTAGCTTTATAGTACAACTTGAAATCAAGGATGACGATACCTCCAAACAGTTCTTTTATTATTCATGATTGTTTTTTGCTGTCCTGAGTATTTTGGGTTTCGGTTAAAAAAAAAAACAAAACCTAAAAATTGTCCTTTCAAGACCTGAGAAGAATTGTGTTGGGATTTTCATGGGGGTTTTATTGAATCTGTAGATTGATTTTGGTAGGATGGCCATTTTAGTTAATCCTAAACATAGGATTAGCTATGTTAATCCTGTTGATCCATGGGGGTGGGAGATTTTTTAAATTTTGTGATATCATCTTAAATTTATTTCTTTAGAGACTTGAAGTTTTATCATACAGTCTTTCACTTGTTTTCTCAGAATCACCCAAAGACATTTTATATTATTTGAGGCTATTATGAAAGTTGTTGTTTTCCTGATTTCTTTCTCAATCCATTTGTCATTTGTAGACACGAAGGCTACTGATCTTTTGTGTTACTTTTGTATCCAGCTACTTTTCTAAAAGTGCTTATCAGCTGTAAGAGTTTTCTGTTGAAAAATTTCATGTTATATCTATCTGTCATAGTCTCATTTCATTCTGTCATAATAGGCTATCATCTGCAAATAAAGACACTGACTTCTTCCGCTTTGTACTGCCTTGATCTCTTCTTGTTGTCTTACTGGTCTAGCTAAGATTTCAAGTACTATATTGAATAGATATAGAGAAAGTGCCTGAATTTAATGAAATTGTTTTGAGTTTCTCTCCATTTAAGTTGATGTTCGATATGGGCTTTCTGTAAATTGCCTTTATTAAGTTGAGGTGTGTTCCCTCTATCCCCAATTTCTCCAAGATTTTTTATCATGAGGGGATGTTAGATTTTGTCACAGGATTTCCTCAGTGTCTGCTGTTATGCCCCCCTTTGCATTTCTAACTAAATATAAATTTTCTTTCTGCTTTTAGGTAATTTGGATAAGAGTTTTTTTTCTGATAGATTAATTTTTTATAATTAGTTTTCTTATAGAAGCAACTCTTTGTTTCATTGATTTAGTGTATTAGTTTTCTGTGTCTATTTTATTGATTTCGGCCCTGAGTTTGATCATTTCTTTCTGTCTATTCCTTTTGGGTGTGATTTTTTTTCCTTTTTGTTCTAGAGTTTTTATCTGTGCCATTAAGATACTAGCAAGAGATCTCTCCAATTTTTTTATGTAGGTCCTAACTGCTATGAACTTGCCTCTTAGAACTGCCACATCATGTCTCATAAGTTTGGGTATGTTATGTATTTATTTTCATTTGATTCTAAAAAATCTTTAATTTCTTTCTTAATTCCTGTCTTGACTCATTTTTCATTCACTAGAGAGTTATTCAGATTCCATGAATGTGTAGGCTTCTGTTATTTCTATTGTTGATATCAAGCTTTAATCTGTGGTGGTTTGATAGGATGTAGGGTGTTATTTCAATTTTTTTGTATATGTTAAGACTTTGTGTCCAAGTATGTGGCCAATTTTGGAGACATTTCCATGAGGTACTGAGAAGGTGTATGCTTTTATATTTGAGTGAAATGTGCTGTAGATATCTGTTTGGTCATTTGGTTTATAATGTCTGCTAGCTCCAGGATTTCCCTGTTTAGTTTTCATCAGAATGACCTGCCCATTGGTGAGAGGGAAGTATTGAAGTATCCCACTATCAGTGAATGAGGGTGAATACGTGATTTAAGCTGTGGTAGAGTTTCTTTGAGTACTTGGGTACTCTTATGTTTGGTGCACAGATGTTAAAAAGTACAATGTCTTCTTGGTGGAATTTTCCTTCGATGAATATGTTGTGTTCTTCCCTATCACTTCTGATTAGTTTTGAACTCTATTTTGTCAGATAGTAAAATGGCTGCACCAACTTGTTTCTTAGGTCTATTTGCTTGGAATATCTTTTTTCAACTCTTTACCCTGAAGTGTTGTCTATCCTTGGTGTTAAAGTGTGTTTCTTGGATGGAGCAGAATGATGGATCTTCCTTTTGAATCCATTCCATTAGTTTGTGTCTTTTTATTGGGAAATTGAGACCACTGTGGGGAGAGATCAATGACTAGTAAATATCTATTTCTGTTATTTTGTTGTTGTTGGTGGTGATTTGTGAGTGAATGAGTAAGTGTGTGTGTGTGTGGTCTGGAATTATTCATTTCCTGTATTTTCTTTGGTGGCACTAACTTCTTTAGGTTGGAATTTTCCTTCTATCCTCTTTTGAGGAGCTGTGTTTGTTGATAGATACTGCTTACATTTGTCTTTTATCAAAGAATGTCTTATTTTCTTCATCATTGTGGTTGGAAGTTTTATTGGATATAGTAGTCTGGGCTGGCAGAGTGGTCTCTTAGAGTCTGCAGCACATCTGCTCAGGATCTTCTGGCTTTTAAGTTTCCATTGAAAAGTCAGGTGTAACTCTGATAGATCAGCCTTTATATGTTACATGAATTTTTTCCCTAGTAGTTTTAATAGTTTTTCTTTGTATGTTTTGTGTTGGTTATTATGTGCTGAGGGGATTTTCTTTTCTGGTCTAATCTACTTGGTATTCTGTAGGCTTCTTGTACCTTAATAGCCTTCTCCTTCTTTAGGTTAGGGAACATTTTGAAGAAATGATTTTGATCTGGTTTCTTCACCTGCCTTTATTCCTTTATTATCTCATCTTTGTTGGGTGGACATTTTGTTCCTGGGTTTCTTTTCTCTCTCATTCTTAGGAGAGTGTGGTTGCTTGTAGAAAGTTCTTCTGTGATCCTGTTAAGTGTGGCCCCTGGAAGTTCCAGGTAAAACTGTAGTTCTGAGTTTTGGGACCTGAGGCTTAGGAATGGGAATGGGCAGGGGGAGGTGGGGGTTTGATGGGGTCCACCAGAGGGATGAAAACAGAGAGTTCCATCAGGATCTGCTTAGTCCTCTGAGAATGAGGACAGACAGTAAGGATAGACTACAGCAAAAGATCTTCTACAGAGCTGGGGATGAGATCTGAGGAACTGGAATTAATTAGAGGAGTTAAGAAAGAAGTGAGAACTGCAGTTGCCTACTTGATTTCCTGATCTGAGTGGACTGTGGGTTCCTAGTGATTGTCTGCTGGTGTTGGGGTCTGGAATAAGGCAAGGAGTCAGGGGAGAGATGTTATGAAGGGAAGATGTGTGGAGTCTACTGGGGCTGGGCTGGGGGTCCAGCAGGTGGTCTTCTGCAGAGCTAGAGATGAGACTGGGAAATTTGGAGGAGCTGAGGCAGAGGTGAAGATCTGGAGTTAACCACTTGTTTTCCTGTGTCCAAAGTTAGTGGTGTTTTAAACAATAGGGACTTATGTTCCCTTCCAAATGGCAATCAAGGGCAACAACAATATCTTATTTTGTTCTAGACATCTTTTGGACTACTTTGACCAACAACTAGAATGAAGGTTCCCCATGGTAGGTACTGGGTGTTTTGTTAGTCTGTGGCTCTTAAGGGAAGTGTTGCTAACACAAGCAGCATAACTTTTTAAAGCTATATGTAGACTATAGTTGTAGATACATTGTGCATAAGTAGACACACACACATATATGTATACATTATATTTACATACTTATGTCTATTATCTTAATTTTAGAAGAATTTGATTCCTTAGGGCTTTACCAAATATCCTTCGTGTTATTTATTCCTCCTCTATCCCCCTTTTCCTACCATATGAACCTCTCTCTCCTGTCCCCTATGAAATGCCCCTTCCCAGTTTCTTGCATGTTCCCTTTAATCCTGCATCATGATATTTTCATCCCTATTTCCCTACCCCCATGGTCCTTTAAAAAAATTTAAATTTCCTGACTTTGCAGTTACTCCTGGTTATATATTCACACTAAAGTTTTGGAACAGGGAGCTGCAGAAGAGAGAACATGAGGCATTTGTCTTTATGAATCTGGAATTTTTTTCTATTTCCATCTATTTACTTGCAAATGTGATTATTTTATTTTTCTTTAAAACTGGAGAGTATTCTTCTGTGTATATGTACTACATTTTCATTATGCATTTATCTGTTGAAGGACATTTAGGTTGCTTTCATTTCCTGGCTATTGTGAATAGGACAGCAATGAACATAACATGAGCAAGTATCTGTGGAGTAGAGTATTGAATTCTGTGGAAAGATGCTAAGGAGTAGTGTAGGTGGGTCTATGGTAGATTTGTTTTTAGTTTTTTTTTTTATGATTCCACACACTGATTATCATGTTGTCTTTACCAGTCTTCATTCCCACTAAATGTGAATGATTGTTCACTTTCCTTCCCCATATCCTCCCCAGCATTTGTTGTCAGTTGTTTTGTTGATCATTTTGACTGGAGTGAGACAAAAATCTCAGAGCTGTTTGAATTCACATTTTCCAAATTGCTAAGGATGCTAACAATTTTTGAGAGATTTATTAACTAGTTTTATTTCTTTTATTGAGAAATTTCTGCTCAAATCCATAGTCTTATGTTTACTAATGATAAAGGTCTTCTCCTGTAACTATCTTGTTGCGGTGTTTAAAAATGTGTTCCACCATGCCCAGCCCTTTTTATCATAATTGTTGTGATGTTACTTGATACAAATGTAGAATCACTTTGGAAAGGAGTCTGAATGAGAAGTTTAGATTAGGCTATCCTGTGGGCTTGACTATGAAGGCTTTAAAAGTTAGGTTACTGGAAGTGGGAAAACTTACCTTGAGTGTGGGTGGCATCATTTCATGGACTAAGCCCAGTTCTAAAGGAAAAAGAGAGAGCAACTGAGTATTGGCATGAATGTGTTAATCTGTTGCTCTCTTAACTATGGATGTATTGTGATTATGGTTTCAAGTTCCTGCTGACTTCACTTCCTTACAGTAACAAACTGTATTAAGTATTGGAAAAGAGATATTGGAACCTTCAGGATTAATAATGCAACTGTTTCCTTTCTGGTCTATCAGTTCTTACTGAGCATAATTGCCTGGCTCTCTTGTTGATGCATACATTTAAATTGCTGAACTTTTTTTCCTCATGGATTTACCTTTGATCCATGTCCCTCTATCTCTGGCAATTTTCTTTGTTCTTAAACTATTTTAATAGATATTGATTATTGCCTCCCCTAAATTGATTGCTTTCATGTTTTATATATATATATATATTTCATTCTTTTATATAATGTTTAAAATGAGTTTCTTATAGATAAAGCATATAGTTGAATTTTGCTTGAAACATTTGCCTTTATTTATCAATATGTTAGAGGCTAAATCTGTTATTTTATTTTTTGAACATATATTTACATACTTATATGTGTTATCTTAATTTTAGAAGAATATAAAATAATATGATTCCTTAGTGTTTTATTAAACATCCTTAGTGTTATTTATTCCTCCTCTATCCCGCTTTTCCTACTGTATGAATCTCCCTCTCCTGTCCTCTATGAAATCCCCCTCTCTGTCTTAGTTAAGGTTACGGTTATTGTGATGAAACACCATGACCAATGCTACTTGGGAAGGAAAGGGTTTATTCAGTGTAAATGTCAACACCACAATTCATCACCAAAGGAAGTCAAGACTGGAACTCAATCATGGTAGGAACTTGGAGGCTGGAGCTGATGAAGAGGCCACGAGGAATGCTGCTTACTGGCTTGCTGCTCATGGCTGGCTCAGCCTGCTTTCTTATAGAATCCCCAGCCTAGAGATAGCACCATCCACAATGGACTGGGAACTCCCTGATCAATCATTAATTAAGAAAATGCCCTAGGGGCTTGTCTACAGCCCTATCTTTTTGTTTTGTTTTGTTTTGCGAGACAAGTTTTCTTCATGTATCTCTGGCTGTCCTGGACTATTTTGTTTGTTTGTTTGTTTGTTTGTTTTTTAAAGATTTATTTATTATGTATACAGTGTTCTGTCTGCAGGTATATCTGCAGGCCAGAAGAGGGCACCAGATTTCATTATGGATGGTTGTGAGCCACCATGTGGTTGCTGGGAATTGAACTCATGACCTCTGGAAGAGCAGCCAGTGCTCTTAACCGCTGAGCCATCTCTCCAGCCCTGTTTGTTTGTTTTTTAATTATTTATTTATTACTTCAGGTTACATCTCCATTGCAGTGACCTCTTTCTGGCCCTCCCGGTCCTTCCCTCCCACCCTCTACCCCTTAGCTTTTCCATCACACTCCTCTGGAGTGGAGTGTCCCTACATAACAGTCCCCTGCCACAGTTCAGCAGTCATATGAGGGCCAAAAGCCTCCTCATACACTGGGGGTCTACAAGGAAGCACCTCTAGGGCAAAGTGTCTCATTGACTGGAAAAAAGTCTATGTTCTTGTTCCCTTTGGTGCATTCATTGTAGTCTAGTTATCCTGTACTAGATGGCTAAAATTCGACTATAAGTGAATACATGCCATGTGCACCCTTCTGGGTCTGGGTTAGCTCACTCAGGAAGAGCTTCTCTAGTTCCATCCATTTGGCTGCAAATTACATGATTTCGTTGTTTCTGATAGCTGAGTAGTATTCCATTGTGTAGATATACCACAGTTTTTTAATCCATTCTTCAGTTGAGGGACATCTGAGTTGTTTCCAGTTTCTAGCTATTACAAATAAGACTTCTATAAACATAGATGAGGAAACTTCCTTGTGATTCGGTGAGGAATCATTTGGATGTATACCCAGAAGTAGTATGGCTGGGTCCTGAGGCAAAGCTATTCCAAGATTTCTAAGATATCGCCATACTGACCTCCATAGTGGTTGTACAAGTCTGCACTCCCATCAGCAATGGAGGAGAGTACCTCTTTCTCCACACCCTTGCCAGCATGTGCTCTCATTTGAGCTTTTGATCTTAGCCATTCTGATAGGTGTGAGATGGAATCTCAGAGTCCTTTTGAATTGCATTTCTCTGATGATTTAGGATGCTGAACATTTCTTTTTTTTTTTTGGTTTTTCGAGACAGGGTTTCTCTGTGTAGCCCTGGCTGTCCTGGACTCACTTTGTAGACCAGGCTGGCCTCGAACTTGCAAAGATCCGCCTGCCTCTGCCTCCCAAGTGCTGGGATTAAAGGCGTGCGCCACCACTGCCCGGCTGAACATTTCTTAAAGTGTCTCTCAGCCATTAGGAATTCCTCCTTTGTGAATTCTCTGTTTAGCTCTGTTCTCCATTTTTTGATTGGATTATTTGGTTTCTTGGCATTTAATTTCTTGACTTCTTTGTAAATTATGGATATTAGCCCTCTGTCAGATGTGGGGTTGGTGAAGATTTTCTCCCAGTCTGTAGGCTGCCGTTTTGTTCGAATGACAGTGTCTTTTGCCTTACAGAAGCTTTTCAGTTTCATGAGGTCCCATTTATTAATTTTTGGTCTTAGATCCTGAGCTGTTGGTGTTCTATTCAGGAAGTTGTCGCTTGTGCCCCGATGAGTTCAAGGGTTTCTCCCACTTTCTCTTCTAATAAATTTAGTGTGTCTGGCCTTATGTTAAGGTCTTTAATCTACTTGAACTTAAGTTTTGTGCAAGGTGATAAGTATGGGTCTAATTTTAATCTTTTACATGTGGACATCCAGTTGGACCAGCACCATTTGTTGAAGGTGCTGTCTTTTTTCCATTGTATGGTTTTGGCTTCTTTGTCAAAAATTAAGTGAACATAGGTGTGTGGGTTCATTTCTGGGTCTTCAATTCGATTCCCTTGATCCACTAGTCTGTTTCTATACCAGTGCCATGCTGTTTTTATTACTATTGTTCTGTAGTACAGCTTGAAATCTGGGATGGTGATACCTCCAGATGTTTTTTTATTTTACAGGGTTGATTTAGCTATTCTGGGTTTTTTTGTTATTCCATATGAAGTTGAGAATTGCTTTTTCCAGGTCTATAAAGAATTGTGTTGGTATTTTTATAGGAATTGCATTGAATCTGTATATTGCTTTTGGCAGGATGGCCATTTTTATTGTGTTGATCCTGCCTATCCATGGGCATGGGAGATCTTTCCATCTTCTGATGGCCTCTTCAATTTCTCTCTTCAAAGACTTGAAGTTCTTGTCATACAGGTCTTTCATTTGCTTGATTAGAGTCACCCCCAGGTATTTTATGTTGTTTGTGGCTATTGTGAAGGGTGTCGTTTCCCTAATTTCTTTCTCAGCCCATTTATTTATTTATTTGTATAAAGAAGGGAGTTTTTTGAATTAATTTTGTATACGGCCACCTTGCTGAAGGTGTTTATCAGCTGTAAGAGTTCTCTGGTAGAATTTTTGGGGTCACTTATGTATACTATCATATTGTCTACAAATAGGGTTAATTTGACTTCTTCATTTCCAATTTGTATCTCCTTGATCTCCTTTAGCTGTCATATTCCTCTAGCAAGAACTTCAAGTACTATGTTGAAGAGAAATGGTGAAGGTGTACATCCTTGTCTTGTCCCTGAGTTTAGAGGAAATGCTTCAAGCTTCTCTCCATTTAATTTGATGTTGGCTACTGGTTTGTTGTATATCGCCTTTATAATTTCTAGGTACGGTCCTTGTGTGCCCATTCTCTCCAGAACCTTTAGCCTCTTCCCAGAACATTTAGGGATGTTGGATTTTGTCAAATGCTTTTTCTGCATCTAGCGAGTTTATCATGTGGTTTTTTTCTTTGATCTTGTTTATATGGTGAATTACGTTGATGGATTTTCGTATGTTGAACCATCCCTGCATTCCTGGGATGAAGTCTACTTGATTGTGGTGTATGATACTCTTGATGGGTTCTTGGATATGGTTTGCCAGTATTTTATTAAGTATTTTTGCATCTATGTTCATGAGGGAGAATGTTCTGAAGTTCTCTTTCTTTGTTGGGTCTTTGTGTTGTTTAGGAACAGGGTGACTGTGGCCTCATAGAATGAGTTTGGCAGTGTTCATTCTGATTCTATTTTGTGGAAGAGTTTGAAGAGTATTAGTATTAGCTCTTCTTTTAAGGTCTGGTAGAATTCTGTGCTGAAACCATCTGGCCCTGGTGTTTTTTTGGTTGGGAGATTTTTTAATGACTGTTTCTATTTCCTTAGGGTTAAAAGGCTGTTTAATCTGTTAACCTGATCTTGGTTTATCTTTGGAAGGCGGAATCTATCAAGAAAATTGTCCATTTCACTTAGGTTTTAAAATTTGGAGGAGTATAGATTTTTTTTAATAATTTATTTTTTATTTCTTCAAGTTACATCTCAATCACAATCCCCTCCCTACTCCCCCCTCCAGTCCCACCCTTCCACCCTCCTCCCCCTCAGCCCCACCATCCTCTTCCTTTCTTTTTTTTTTTTTTTAGTTTAAGGTATTTATTTCCCCCCCCAACAGCTCTCCCTTTCAGTCCAAATAATGGTTCTTTTTCTTATAACTATAAATACAATACAAAACAACAGAAATAAATAGGCCACGATTATAAGAGTTATATGGCTTAGCATACATTCCCAATGTCCAGTCCATATGTATTTGGCACCTGACTTTAACATTCTACTATCTAACCATCTCCCTGTGTTTAAAGTTCTATATCTAACTCAGCTTTCATACTAACTTGCCTCATAATTTTAAAAATATCTTCTTAGATCCAGAACACCCTCTTGATTCCTAAACAACTCAAAATTTAACTATGAGACTCTAGCTATCTATTCTTCAACCACCTCAGAGACCTGAGAGGGATAAATATATCTGATTATATAGGAAGTGCAGGGCCTGCAGCTTCCAAAACTAAAAAATGACATACCAGTGGCTGCCTGGACAGTTCCCATTTTCTCTCCATACATTACAGCATCAATCTTCAGCCATTTGGCCCCATTTCTCTGACAGACATTGGTTGTAGAGCAGGAATTATGAAGGACTTACCTACCCTGTCTTGGCAGAGCTAAAGTAGTACCTAAAGATTCTCTGGATTTCCTCAATATCTGTTGTTATTTCTCCCTTTTCCTTTCTGATTTTGTTGATTTGGGTTTTTTCCTCCCACTGCCCTTTAGTTAATTTGGCTAAGGGTTTGTCTATTTTGTTGATTTTCTCAAAGAACCAACTCTTGGTTTCATAGAGTCTTTGTATTTTTTTCTAAGTTGTTGATTTTAGCCCTAAGTTTGATGACTTTCTGCCTTCTGTTCCTCTTGAGAGTGTTTACTTCTTTTTTTCCCAATTCATCCAGTTCAGCTGTTAATTCGCTAATATGAGCTGTCACAATTTTATTTTTGAAGGCGCTTAGTGCTATGCACTTTCCTTATAGCACAGCTTTCCTTGTGTCCCATAGGTTTGGATATGTTGTGTCTTCATTTTCGTTGGATTTTAAGAAGTCTTTGATTTCCTTCTTTATTTCTTCTCTGACCCAGTAGTCATCCAGTAAGGAGTTGTTCAGTTTCCATGTGTATGTAGGCTTTCTGTTGTTTCTGTTGTTGATGAAGTCCAGCTTTATTCCATGGTGGTCTGATAAGATACAAGGGGTTATGTCAATTTTCTTGTATCTGTTGAGGCTTGCCCTGTGTCTCTCTATATGGCAGATTTTAGAGAAGGTTCCATGTGGTGCTGAGAAGAAGGTGCATTTGTTTGTGTCTGGGTGAAATGTTCTGTAGATATCTGTTAGGTCCATTTGGTTCATAATATCTGCTAGACTCATTATTCCTCTGTTTGGTTTCTTTCTTTATGACCTGTCCATTGTTGTAAGTGGGGTGTTGAAATCTCCTAATGTGTGGGGATCGATGTGTGATTTAAGCTTTAGAAGAATTTCTTTTACAAATGTAGGTGCCTTTGTATTTGGGGCATAGATATTCAATATTGAGATGTCTTCTTGATGAATATTTCCTTTAATGAGTATATAATGCCCTTCTCTATCTTTTTTGATTAATTTCAGTTGGAAGTCTATTTTATTTGATATTAAGATGGCTACTCCAGCTTGCTTCCTGGGACCATTTGCTTGGAAAACCTTTTCCCAGCCCTTTACTCTGAGGTAGCGTCTATCTTTGTTAGTGAGATGTGTTTCTTGTATGCAGCAAAATGATGGGTCTTGTTTATGGATCCATTCTGTAAGCCTGTGTCTTTTTATTGGGCAGTTGAGTCCATTGATGTTGATGGATATTAATAACCAAAGGCTGTTACTTCCTATTATTTTGGTGTAGGTGGTGGTTATGTATTTCTTTTGGTTTAGCTGTAGTGGAGTTTTTTTTTTTTTTTCTTCCTCTGTTTCCTTGGGTGTAGTTATCTTTTCTGGTTGGGATTTTCCTTCTAAAGTCTTCTGTAGGGCTGGATTTGTGGGCAGATACTGTTGAAATTTGATTTTGTCATGGAATATCTTGTTTTCTCCATCTATGTTGATAGAGAGTTTTGCTGGGTATAGTAGTCTGCCTGGGCATGTATGTTCTCTCAGGGCTTGTAGGACGTCTGCCCAGGCCCTTCTGGCTTTTAAAGTTTCTGAGGAGAAGTCAGGTGTAATTCTGATGCATCTGCCATTATACGTTACTTGACCTTTTTCTCACAGCTTTTGTATTCTGTCTTTGTTTTGTACATTTGGAGTTTCAATTATTATGTGGTGAGAGGAGTTTCTTTTCTGATCTAATCTGTTTGGTGTTCTGTATGCCTCTTGGAATTTTATTGGCATCTCTTTGTTTAGGTTTGGGAAGTTTTTTTCTATGATTTTGTTGAAGATATTTCCTGGACCTTGGAGTCAGGAATCTTCTCTTTCATCTATGCTTATGATTTGCTTATGATTCTTAGGTTCTGTCTTTTCATTGAGTCCTTGATTTCTTGGATGTTATGAGTGAGAACTTTTTTAGTTTTCTCTTGTTGTTACACTGATTTCTTCCATTGAATCTTCTATGTCTTAGATCCTGTCTTCCATCTCTTGTATCCTGTTTTTGATACTCATGTCTGTATTTCCTGTTCTCTTCCCCTGATTCTCCACTTCCACCCTTATCTCCGTTTGTGTGGTTTTTTTTAATTGCTTCTACCTCCAATTTCAAGACTTGAAACATTTTATTCGTTTTATACCTTTCCTGTTCCAATTTGCTTGTTTTTTTGTCTGCAAATCTTTCAAATCTTTTGAATTTTTCATTGCCTTGTCTCTTTCCTGTTCATGTTGGGCTGTGCTGGCTTGGAGGTTTCTAATGGTATTCTCCAATGCTTTTATTTGTAAAATTGAGGATTCTTTGTATGCTTTCAGTGATTTCATTTCTTCTTGAAAAGACTCCATAATTTTCCTAAGTATAGATTTGTCATCATTTTCATGTGTTTCAGCTGTGTTGGGTTGTTCAGGACTTGCTGTGTTAACATACCTGAATTTTGTTGAAGTCTTATTTCCTTGGTTTTTGTCAGTTTTGTTCTTTTGCTGACCTTTAGCCATCTGCTTGCCCTAAGCTGATTGTTCTTGATGTCTTCTGGACTTTTTCAGTGGCACTGCCGGTCCTCTTTAGGGTGTTGCAGTAACCGTGTGAATATTGGGTGCTCAGGTAGCTGGGAGGTACCTCTATCTGGCAGTTGGTGCTACCTCTCAAGACCCTGCAGTAATCAGACCTGCAGGAGACTGTACTGGTGCAGGAAGAGCAGCCCTCTGTCCTGACTGGGCTGCTCTTCCAGGTGATTGTATATCCATTAGAGGGACCTTTATGTCCAACACATTTTTGGGTAGGCCCAGATATGCTTGTGCTTCCCTCCCAGCCACTGTGTGGCTTTTGCCCGCTTCTGTGGCATGGTCCGTGCTGGCCTCTGCTGTGGGTCCTGGGCTAGTGCCCTGTACCCATGGCCTCTGCTCTGTACCCTGGACCTCTGCCCCATGCTGGTGATCTCCGCTCTGGACCCTGAGTCTGTGCCCCTCACCACTAACCTCAGCTTTGGGCTCAGAGACAGTGCCCCAAGGCAATGGCCTCTGCTTTGGGCCTGAGCATGTCCAATCACTGAGCTTTTGTCTGGGGCTTGCCCCTCAGCCTGGGTTCTGCACAATGCCACACCATGCCCCACTGCCACAGTTCCCCACCACACTGCTCCTCTTGGTCTGTGTTCTGTGCTGCACAGCATGCTGTGCCCTGCTGCCAATGTCCATGGTGAGCTGTGTGGTGCTGCCTGAATTCCCCAGCATGCTGCTCCTAGCCTGGGTCCATGCTGGGCTGCTGCACCCTGATGCCTATTGCCTGTGTCCCCGCATGGGTTCTGCTCTGCGCTGTGCCCTGCATCACTGCTGGGCAGTGCCGTGGTCTGAGGGTCCCCAGAGGGACCTCAACTAGTCCCTGGGTTTGCTGGGTGTTACCCTGCGGATTCATGCTTCTCATGAGGTTGCTCAGCTTGTTTATATTTCCTAGATGTTGTAGCTACCCCCCCACTTCCAGCTCAAAATATGTCCCTGCTGACTGCCGCCATCTTGGATCCCCAGACACCTAGTTTGTATGTCTTAACTATCCTAAATAGTTTGTTTTAGTTTCTATCAAAAGATCAAAACTTCACATTGCATTTTTAAGCATTATGTTGGTACAATACTTTAAAAAGAATTAAACTACATTTTGTATCAATATACAAAGATCTATACCAATGTAGCCAAATATAATCTTAATTTTGTATCAATATACAATGATATAAGAGCATATTCAATAATTCATCCATTTTTCTTTATCATTCATTATCATGCCTATATCCCCTTTTTTATTTTCAAGTCTTTTCCCTCCTATATAGGAGAGAAAGAATAGAAAATCAAAAAGAGAGAAATCCCTGAGTCTAACCTCCTAAACATTGTTCAACATGAGCATTTAACAACTTGTAACCAATCCCCTAAATACCAATAAACATCTATAACCCATCAAATGACCCCCTCCCCAAAAAAGATCACCCACCCCACCTTCTGGGAATGGGCTGTCCCTCTCTTAAAATTACTTCCTGATGATTTGGAATGTAGGAAACCTGTTTGGGGGCCCAAATAAGAATGGAAAATGGTTAAGCAATTTAATAGTAAAATTTGATGCCCAGTCTTTTTGTGCTCAGCTATATGTATGCCTTTGGTAAACTATCATTTGAAAATTTTATCTTTTATTTTTATTATATTTTTGTGTGTAGTTACCCTTTTTAAAAAATTTATTTGTTTTTTCAAGTTACCTCTGGAACACAGTTTCCTCCTTCCTCCCCTCCCAGTCCCTCCTGCACTCCCTCCATTCTTCCCTCTCACTATTCCTCTTCTCAGTCCTCTCATTCTCCTCAGATGAGATTGGCCCCCACAAATCATACCCTTCAGTTCACCAGTCATGTGATGGCCAAGAGCTTCCTCTTGTACTGGGGTTTGATATGGCACCCCATCTAGGGTAGGGTGTTCCACTAACCTGCAACAGGGTCCAGGACTTACTACTGGGTGGAATTTTTCATAGGATACTTATGCTAGGCTTCTATCTGCTTGGGTCTGTGGGTTGTAGAATGGCTGTCTTGTGCTATATGGTTAATATTCACTTAGAATACATACTATGTGTATCTTTCTGGGGTCTGAGTCAGCTCACTTAGGAAGAGCTTTTCTAGCTCCATCCAGTTAGTTGTAAATTGCATGATTTCCTTGTTTCTGATAGCTGTGCATTATTCCACTGTGTAAAATGTATCACAGTTTTTTTTTTTTTAATCCATTCTTCAGTTGAAGGACATCTGGGTTGTTTCCAGTTTCTGGCTATTACAAATAAAGCTGCTATGCCCATTGTTGAAGTGATATCCTTTTGATTTGGTAGAGAATCTTTTGGATATATGCCCAGGAGTGGTATGGCTGGGTCTTAAGGTTAGAGCTATTTCCAGTTTTCTAAGATATCTCCAGATTGACTTCCAAAGTGGTTGTACAAGTTTGCTCTCCCACCAAAAATGGGGGAGTGCTCCTCTTTCTTCACATCCTTGCCAGCATGTGCTATCATTTGAGTTGTGATCTTATCCATTCTAATGGGTGTGAGATGGAATGTTGGAGTGGTTTTGAATTGCATTTCACTGATGACCCAAGATGTTGAAATTTCTTCACATGCCTCTTGGCCTTTAGAGATTCCTCTTTTGTGAATTCCCGGTTTGGCTCTATACCCCAGATTTTGATTGGGTTATTTGATTTTTTGGTGTTTAATTTCTTGAATTCTTTATATATTTTGTTATAGGTGGAAGCTATCAAGAAAATTGTCCTTTTCGCTTAGGTTTTCCAATTTTGTGGATTATAGGGTTTTTAAAGTAGGACTTAATGATTCTTTGGATTTCCTCAGTGTCTGTTGTTATTTCCCCCTTTTTATTTCTGATTTTGTTTATTTGAATATTTTCCTTCTGCCTTTTAGTTAGCTTGGCTAATGTTTTGTCTGTTTTCTTGATTTTCTCCAAGAACCAGCTCTTGGTTTGGTTGATTTTTTTCTATTGTTCTTTTTGTTTCTAAGTTGTTGATTTCAGCCCTGAGTTTGATAATTTCCTGCCATCTGCTCCTCTTGGCAGTCATTGCTTCTTTTTGTTCTAACTCTTTCAGGTGTGCTTTTAGGTCTCTAGTATGGGAACTCTACAATTTCTTTTTGAAGGCACTTAGTGTTATAAACTTTATTCTTAGCACTGCTTTCAATGTGTCCCATAAGTTTAGGTATGTTGTGCCTTCATTTTCATTGAGTTCTAAGAAGACTTTAATTTCTTTTTTATTTTTATTTCTTACCTGACCCAGAGGTCATTGAGTAGAGAGTTGTTCATTTTCTATGAGTTTTTAGGCATTGTTTCTGTGATTGTTGAAGTCTAGCTTTGTACCATCATAGTCTGATAAATTACTAGAGGTATTTTCAATTTTCCTGTATCTGTTGAGGCATGCTTTGTGACTGACACTGCGTTGATTTTGGAGAAGGTTCCATGAGGTGCTGAGAAGAAAGTATAGTACTTTGTTTTTGGGTGAATTGTTCTGTAGATATCAATTAGGTCCATTTGATTCATGGTGTCTGTTGGGTTCATTATTTCTTTGTTTGGTTTCTGCATTGTTCATCTTTCCAGTTGTGAGTATGGTGTGTTGAAGTCTCCCATTATTATTATTATCTTAATATTTTTATTTCTTCAAGTTACATCTCAATCACAATCCCCTCCCTACTCCCCGCTCTAGTCCCATCCTCCCACCCTCTTCCCCCTCACACACCCCCATCGATTTCCTTTTTTTTTTAAAGTTTAAGGTATATCTTTTTCCTTCCAACAGGTCCCCCTTTTAGTCCAACAAATGACACCTTCTCTTATAATAACAAATACAATACAAAACAACAAAAAGCTAGACCACAATTATGAAAATTATAATGCTTAGCATACATTCCCAATGTCCAGTCCATACACATTTGGCAACTGACTTTAACATTCTACTATGAATCCATCTCCATGAGTTTAAAGTTCTATATCCAACTCAGCTTCCATCCTAACTTGCATCACCATCTTAAAAATATCTTCTTAGATCCAGAACACCCTCTTAATTCCTAAACAACTCGAAATTTAACTATGAGACTATAACTATCTAGTCTTCAATGACATCAGAGACCCGAGAAGGATAAATATATCTGATTATACAAGAAGTGCAGGGCCAGCAGCTCCCAAATCTAAGAAATTACAGACAACTGACTGCCTGGACAGTTCCCAATTTCTCTCGATATATTAGAGCATCAATCTTCAGCCTTTTGGTCCTGTTTCTCTGACAGACATTAATTGTAAAGCAGGAATTGTGAAGGACTTGCCTGACCTGTCTTGGCAGAGCTAGGCTATCAACTTACCTGTTTCCAAGTTTTGTCCTTTTAGGACAGCATTCTGTCTACAGTTGAAGCAAGGTTTTTGTTTGTTTGTTTGTTTTGTTTTTCTTTTTTTTTTTTTTTTGCCAAGTGACAGGCTTGCCACTAATTCAGTCATCTCCAATTGGAGATTCTTTGATGCTCATCTTGTACTTGGAGTAGAATAAGGGGTGCTGTCAGAAGCTGACATGTCTCAATATAAAAAAAAATCTTAAGAAAACATATTTGAATGCCATATTCTACGGATCTCTTGAGGTTTTTGAGGACAACCTATCTATCTCTGTATATTTGGAGAAGTCTCTCATTATTAATGTATGGGATTTGATGTGGGATTTTTAGCTTTAGTAGTGTTTCTTTAACAAATGTGGGTGCCCTTACATTTGAGGTATAGATGTTCAGTATTGAGATGCCGTCTTGGTGGATTTTTCCTTTGATGAATATGAAGTGTACTTCCCTGTCTGTTTTGATTAACATTGGTTGAAAGTCTATTTTATTGGATACCAGAATGGCTACTCCAGCTTGAATCTTGGGTCAATTAGCTTGATATATCTTTTTCCAGACACTTTGAGATAATGTCTATATTTTTTCCTTGTTTTTGTTTTTAAGCAGCAGAATAATGGATGCTGTTTTTGCATCCATTCTGTTAGCCTGTGTCCTTTTATTGGGGAATTGAATTCATTGATGTTGAGTAATGTTAATGACCAGTGGTTGTTACTTCCTACCATCAAGATATTGGTGGTAGTAGTGTAAGTAAGTGAGCATCTCTTGTTTTTGCTGCTGTTGGGTTATTTGCTTCCTGTATTTTCTTGTGTGTAGTTAACCACTTTAGGTTGGAGTGTTCCTTGTAACATCTTCTGTAGAGCTATATTTCTGCATAGATATTGCTTGAATTTAGTTTTCACATGGAATATCTTGTATCTTCGTTGATTGACAATTTTGCTGGGTATAGTAGTTTGGCCTGGCATCTATGGTTTTTCAGGGTCTGCAAGATGTCTGTCCAGGCCCTTCTGGCTTTTAGCATCTCTGATGGAAATTTAGGTGTGATTCTGATAGGTTTGCTTTTATATGTTACTTGGTCTTTTTCCCTATCCATTATTTTTGATGTTTATTTATTACTTCATTACATCTCCATTGCCACCCCCTCCCTCCACCCTCTCCTGGCCCCTCCCTCCCACCCTCTACTCCTCTCCCACCCCTCCTATACTTCTGGTGTGGGTTTCTCCGTGTATCAGCCCCCCTCAGTTCGTTAGTCACATGAAGTCTAAGAGCTTCCTCTGTCACAGGAGGCATACATGGCAGTTCCACTAGGGTGGAGTGTCCCACTAACAGGCAACCAAGTCCATGTTCCTGCTTTTTTTGGTCTATTGATTGTAGGATGGTTATCCTGTAGTATATGGCTAAATTCCAGGTATAAGTGAATATATCCCATGTGTATCTTTGTGAGTATGGGTTACCTCACTCATGATGAGCTTTTCTAGTTCCATCCATTTGGTTGCAAATTGCATGATTTCCTTGTTTCTGATAGCTGAGTAGTGTTCTATTGTTTAAATGTACCACAGTGTTTTTTTTTTTTTTTTTATCCATTCCTCGGTTGAAGTACATTTGGGTTTTTTCCAGTTTCTAGCTATTGCAGATAAAGCTGATATGAACAAGTTGAAGAGATGTCCTTGTGGATTAGTGAGCAATCTTTTGGATATATTCCCAGGAGTGGTATGGCTGGGTCTTGAGGTAGAGCTATTCCACATTTTCTAAGATATCACCAGACTGATTTTCATAGTGGTTGTACAAGTTTGCACTCCCACCAGCAATGTGGGAGTGTTCTCCTTTCTCTACAACCTTGTCAGGATATGCTGTCTTTTGAGTTTTTGATATTAACCATCCTGACATGAGTGAGATAGAATCTCAGAGTCATCTTGAGTTGCACTTCTCTGAGGATTAAGGATGTTGAGCATTTCTTCAAGTTTCTCTCAGCCATTTTAGATTCCTCTTTTGTGAATTCTCTATTTAGATCTGTACTCCATTTTTTGATTGAGTTACTTGGTTTCTTGGTGATTAATTTCTTGAGTTCTTTGTAAATTTTGGATATTAGCCCTCTCTTAGATGTGGGGCTGGTGAAGATCTTTTCCCAATCTGTAGGGCTGTTTTGTTCTAATGACAGTGTCCTTTGTCTTACAAAAACTTTTTAGTTTCATGAGGTCCCATTTATTGATTGTTGGTCTTAGGGCCTGAGCTATTGGTTGTTCTGTTCAGGAAGTTATCACCTGTACCAATAAATTCCAGGCTTTCCCCTACTTTCTCTTCTATTAGATTTAGTGTGTCTGGTTTTATGTTAAAGTCTTTGATCCACTTGGACTTAAGTTTCATGCAAGGTGATAACTATGGGTCTATTTGCATTCATTTTACATGTTGACATCCAGTTAGACCAGCACCATTTGTTGAAGATGTTGTCCTTTTTTCCATTGTATGGTTTTGGCTTCTTGGTCAAAAATTAAGTGACCATAAGTGTGTGAGTTTATTTCTTGGTCTTAATTTCGATTCCCTTGATCACCTTGTCTGTTTCTATACCAGTACCATGCTGTCTTTATTACTGTTGCTCTGTAGAATAGCTTGAAATCAAGGATGGTGATACCTACAGATCTTATTATACATGATTGATTCAGCTATTCTGGGTTTTTTGTTTTTCCATATGAAGTGGAGTTATTCTCTAAAGGTCTGTAAAGAATTGTGTTGGTACTTTGATGGGAATTTCATTGAATCTATATATTGCTTTTGGTAGGATGGGCATTCTTATTATGTTGATTCTGCCTATTCACGAGCATGGGAGATCTTTCCATCTTCTGATATCCTCTTCAATTTCTTTTTTCAAGAACTTGAAGCTCTTGTTGTACAGGTCTTTCACTTGCTTGGTTAGAGTTACCCCAGGTATTTTATATTATTTTTGGCTATTGTGAAGGCTGTTGTTTCCCTAAATTCTGTCTCAACACATTTATCTTCTGTGTAAAGAAGGGCTACCAATTTTTTTGAGTCAATTTTGTATTCAGCCACCGTGCTGCAAGGGTCTTTCAGCCAGAGCAATAAGATAACTAAAGGAGATCATGGGGATACACATTGGAAAGGAAGAAGTCAAAATATCCGTATTTGTAGATGGTATGATAGTATATGTAAGTGACCCCAGAAATTCAATCATAGAACTCCTACAGCTGATAGACTCCCTAGCCATTTTTTCAAGACAGGGTTTCTCTGTGTAATAGCCCCAGCTGTCCTGGAACTCACTCTGTAGTCCAAGCTGGCCTTGAACTCACAGAGATCTACCTGCCTCTGCCTCTCATGTGCTGGGATTAAAGGCGTGCACCACCATGCCCAGCTGTTACAGACAGTTGTGAACTGCCATGTGGGTGCTGGGATTTGAACCAGGGTCCTTTGGAAGAACAGCCACTGCTCTTAACCACTGAGCCATCTCTCCAGCCTTCCCTAGCCATTTTTAATATTTTTATTTGTTCTGTACATTTAGTGTTTTGATTATTTTGCGGCAGGAGGATTTTCTTTTCTGGTCTAATTTATTTCAAGTTCTTTAGGAGTCTTATACAATTATAGGCATCACTTCCTTTAGGTTTGGGGAATTTTCTTCTGTGATTTTGTTGAAGATATTTTCTGGTCCTTGGAGCTGGCAATCTTCTCTTTCTTCTATTCCTATTATTCTGACATTTTGCCTTTGCATTGTGTCCTTGATTTCCTTATGGTTTTGTGTCAGGATTTTTTGGATTTTACATTTTCTTTGACAGATGTATCAATTTACTCAAATTTATCCTCTGTGCCTGAGATTCTTTTTTCCACTTCTTATATTCTGTTGGTGATACTTGTGTCTGTAGTTCTTTTTCTAAGGTTTTCCAGTTTCATGGATGTCTTAGCTTGTGCTTTCTTTATTGCTTCAAATTCCTTTTTTTCAGGTCTTAAAACATTTTATTCTGTTCTCTCTCTTGTTTAACTATATCTTCCATTCCTCTAAGAGCTTTATTCATTCCCATCACCTGTTTTTCTGTATTTTGCTGTTGTTCCCTGAAGGATTTGTCTTCCTTCCTTAAGACTTCTATTATTTTCATAAGCGTAGGATTAAGGCCACTTTCCCATGTTTCAGTTGTGTTAGGATTTCCAGGGTTTTCTGTAGCATTATAGCTAGGTTCTGGAGATATCATATTGGCTTGTTTTTTTTTTTTTTTTTTTTTATCGTGTTCTTGTGTTGGCCTTTAGTCATCTGGTTGACTCTGGTGTTGCCTTGTTATTTCTGATGCCAGTTGGCCTTGGTGCTCAGGAAAACCTGGAGGTTGGGTCATCCTGTGATCCTGTTGTCCACCTCCAGATGATGGCTAGGTTCCTGTAATAGAGACTAGATCTTTGATGGTGGCTGCAGCTCTCCTCAGCTGGTTGTGTACCAACTGAACCTACATACAGGGGATTGGTGTGAGGTGGGAGCTATCCTGTGAGGTCCTGAGAGCTGGCGGGTCTCCTAAGGAAGGCAGGTCAACAGGTCAACCTGTGGACCAGAGTTTGGACCCATATGCCACTTGGGCCTGGATTCTCCCCTCATAGACACAATCATTCTGGTTCAGCAGCTAGGCTGACTGTACAGGCAGGGAGCTCCACCCAAGATGAGTACCAGCATTGGCTGGCCTGTTGCTGACTGCCTCAAAAGCTTGGGTGCTTGAGTGAGTGACCCTTCCCATTGTTTGTGGGGGAAATACTGTTATGGTTGTGTTTGCAATCAGTCTCAGCTCCTGTTTGCTTTGCTGTGGCTGAGTTTGGTCTCTGCCACTCAGCTAAAGTGTGCACTATGCCACCATGTTGGGAACGCCGGAAAGAAAGTCTTACTTATCGTTGCTCGTGTGATCTGGCTGTTATCCTGATTGGATGGACAGGTCCTTGTGGAGGCTGGATCTCAGGGAGACAGGTAGGGATGCTGATCTGTGGCTGGATCCCTGGGCTAAATCCACTCTGGCCCATGCTCCTCGCAGATGGATGATGGAGCTGGTTGATCTCGGGTGGTGTTCCCGGGGCCTGCTTGCATTGTTTTGTGTGGTGACCAGTCTCGGTGTTCACTTTGGAAATTCATACATCATCTGTGTTTCATGCTCAGCTACAGGGCCTCATGTTTACTTCACAGTAATTAATCTCATTCATCCACTACTTAGATATCATTCTCTACGAATGGCACCATCTTGGATCACTCTAGTTTACAAATCTTAATTATCCTAAGAAGTTTGTTATAGTTGCTATCAAAAGGCCTAGAACTTCACATTGCATTTCTAGTAATTACATAGTTATATTACCTTAAGAAGAATTAACCTTCATTTTGTAACAATATACTAAGATTTATACCAGTGTAGCCAAATATAACTTTAATTTTGTATCAGTATACAAAGATAGAAGACTAGACCCAATAATCTACCCCCTTTTATTTATCATTCTCATATCATGTCTATATCCCCCCTTTTTTCTTTTCAAATCTTTCCCCCTCCCCTATAACCCATGAAATGAAAAAAAAATCACCCATCCCACCTTCTGGGAATGGGAACATTCCTAGAATTTGCTTCCTTCTCATTAGGAATATAGGAAAGCTGTTTCGAGGCCCAAATAAGAATGAAAAAATGATTAAGTAAGTTAATAGTAACATTTAATGTCCAGTCTTTTTGTGCTCAGCTATTTAAATATCCTGAGAAGTTTGTAGTCAGAAGTTGAACATTAGACCAATACAATTCTTTACAGACCTTGAAAGAACATTTCTCAAATTCATATGGAAAAACAAAAAATCCATAATAACTAAAACAATCATATACAATAACAGAACATCTTGAGGCATCACCATACATGATTTCAAGCTGTCCTACAGACCAACAGTAATAAAAACAGCATGGTACTGGCATAGGAAACAGAATGGTTGTTCAATGGAATCGAATTGAAGACCCAGAAATAAACCCACACACCTACAGTCACTTAATATTTGACAAGGAAGCCAAAACAGTACAATGGAAATATACAATGGAAAAAAGAAAGTATCTTCAATAAATGGTACTGGTTTAACTGGATGCCAACATGTGAGAAGAATGCAAATAGACCCATATTTATCACCTTATACAAAACTTAAGTCCAAGTGGATCAAAGACCTCAACATAAAACTGGACACATAAAATATAACAGAAGAGAAAGTAGGAAAAGCCTGTAAATCACTGGGGCAGGTGTCAAATTCCTAAATAGAACACCAATAGCTCAGGCTCTAAGACCAACAATTAATAAATGGGACATTATGAAATTGAAAAGCTTCTGTAAGGCAAAGGACACAGTCATTAGAACAAAACAGAAGCCTATAGATTGGAAAAAAATCTTCACCAGCCACATATCCAACAGACAGCTAATATACAAAATATATAAAGAAGTCAAGAAATTAAACACCAACAAACCAAATAATCCAATCAAAATATGGGGTACAGAGCTAAAATGAGAATTACAAAAGAGGAATCTCTAATGGCTGAGAAGCACTTTAAGAAATGGTGAACATCCTTAGTCATCAGGGAAATGTAACTCAAAACGAATCTGAGATTCCATTTCACAACTGTCAGAATGGCTAAGATCAAAAAAAATCAAGAGACAGCACATGCTGGTGAGGATGTGGAGAAAGCAATGGAACACTCCTCCATTGCTGGTGGGTGTGCAAACATGGGAATCAATCTGACAATATTTCAGAAAAGTTGGAATAGTTCTACCTCAAGACCCTGCCATACCACTCCTGGACATATATCCAAAAGACTCTTCACCAAACTGCTAGGACATTGTCTCAAATATTTTCATAGAAGCTTTATTCACAATAATCAGAAACTGGAAACAAACAAGTTTCCTTCAACTGAAGAATAGGTTAAAAGAAAAACAAAACAAAAAACTGTGGTACATTTACACAATGGAATACTACTCAGCTGTCAGAGATAAGAATATCATGCAATTTGCAACCAAATGGACAAAACTAGAAAAGTTCATCCTGAGTGCGCTAACTCAAGCACAGAAAGATACACAAGGTATATACTCACTTTTTAAAATTTTTTTATTATTTTTCTTATTTTTTTCCTTTATTTTTTATTTCTTAAAGTTACATCTCAATCGCAGTCCCCTCCCTATTCCCCCTCCAGTCCCACCCTCCAACCCTCAACCACCAATCCTCTTCCCTTTTTTTTTAAGTTTAAGGAATATCTTATTTCCCCCTACAGTTTCCCCTTTCAGTCCAACAAATGGCTCTTTCTCTTATAATAATAAATACAATAAAAAACAACAGAGGTAATTAAGCCACAATTATGAGGGTTATATGGCTTAGCGTACATTCCCAATGTCTAGTCCATATGTATTTGGCACCTGACGTTAACATTCTACTATCTAAACATCTCCATGAGTTTAAAGTTCTATATCTAACTCAACATTCATACTAACTTGCAACACAATTTTAAAAGCATCTTCTTAGATCTACAGCACTTTCTTGACTCTTAAAAAACGCAAAATTCAATTATGAGGCTCTAGCTATCTGTTCTTCAACAACCTCAGAGACCTGAGAGGGATAAATATATCTGATTTTATAGGAAGTACAGGGCCTGCACCTTCCAAAACTAAGAAATGACATACCAGTGGCTGCCTGGACAGTTCCCATTTTCTCTCCATACATTACAGCATCGCTCTTCAGTCATTTGGCCCCGCTTCTCTGACAGACATTGATTGTAGGGCAGGGGTTATGAAGTACTTACCTACCCTGTCTTGGCAGAGCTAGGCTGTCGACTTACCTGCTTCCAGGTTTTGTCCTTTTTGGACAGCATTCTGTCTACAGTTGGAGCAAGGGGCTTTTCCTACCAAGAGATAGGATTGCAACTAATTCAATCATCTCCCACTGGAGATTCTTTGATGCTCATCTTCTACTTGGGGTAGAATAGGGGGTGCTGTCAGGAGTTGATATGTCTCGATATAAAAAAAATCTAAAGTTACAAAAACATCTTTGAATGCCATGTTCTGCAGATCTCTTGAGGTTTTTGAAGAGGACCTATCTATCTCTTATATTAGGGTAAGAAGATGTTGCTTGTCTCTTAGCAGCTTTATTTCTGATTAGCTTAGAAAATAACTATAATAGGGTGTCATAGTACCTAACAAAATGACTGGCTTGCATAACTATTAGTTTGCATTTCTTAATTATCCTAAACAGTTTATGACAATTAGTAGTAAAAGGCCGAAACATCACATTTCATTTTTTTTCTTTACCTCCTAACCCTTCCATCCCATTTCTCTGGGGTGGAGTATCCTTATATAGCAGTCCCTCATAACAGCTGAGAGGTCGTATGAGGGCCAAGACCCTCCTCATTCATTGGGGGTCTACGAGGCAGTACCACCAGTGAAAAGTGTCTCATTGCCCAGAAGAGAGAACTAAAAAACAAACAAACAAATAAGCAGACAAATAGATAAAAAAGACTAAAAAATATAAAAAAATAAAAATAAAAAATAAAAAGTTTATGTCCAAGTTCCCTTTGGTGTGTTAGTTGTAGTATCGAAACCTTCTACTATACAGATAAAATCCTACTATAAGTGAATAGATGCCATATGCATCCTTCTGAGTCTGGGTTAGCTCACTCAGGATGAGCTTTTCTAGTTCCATCCATATGGCTGCAAATTGCATAATTTCATTGTTCCTGATAGCTGAGTAATATTCCATTGTGTAGATGTACAACAGTTTTTAAACCCATTCTTCGGTTGAGGGACATCTGGGTTGTTTCCAGTTTCTAGCTATTACAAATAAGGCTGCTATGAACATAGATGAGGAAACTTCCTTATGATTCCATGAAGAGGCATTTGGGTGTATACCCAGAAGTGGTATGGCTGGGTCCTGAGGCAAAGCTATTCCGAGTTTTCTAAGATATCGCCAGACCGACCTCCATAGTGGTTGCACAAGCCTGCACTCCCACCAGCAATGGAGTAGGGTACCCCTTTCTCCACACCCTCGCCAGCATGTGCTGTCATTTGAGCTTTTGATCTTAGCCATTCTGACAGGTGTGAGATGGAATCTCAGAGTCATCTTGAGTTGCATCTCTGATGATTAAGGATGTTGAGCATTTCTTCAAGTGTCTCTCAGCCATTAGGTATTCCTCCTTTGTGAATTCTCTATTTAGCCCTGTCCCCCATTTTTTGATTGGATTATTTGGTTTCCTGGCATTTAATTTCTTGAGTTCTTTGTAGATTTTGGATATTAGCCCTCTGTCAGATGTGGGGTTGGTGAAGATTTTCTCCCAGTCTGTAGGCTGCCATTTTGTTCAAATGACAGTGTCTTTTGCCTTACAGAAGGTTTTCAGTTTCATGAGGTCCCATTTATTGATTGTTGATCTAAGGCACTGAGCTCTTGGTGTTCTGTTCAGGAAGTTGTCGCCTGTGCCAATGAGTTTGATGGTTTTTCCCACTTTTTCTTCTAGTAGATTTAGTGTGACCGACCTTATGTTAAGGTCTTTGATCCACTTGGACTTTAGTTTTGTACAAGGTGATAAATATTGGTCTAATTTCATTCTTTTACAAGTGGACATCAAGTTGGACCAGCACCATTTGTTGAAGATGCTGTCCTTCTTCCATTGTGCCGTTTTGGCTTCTTTGTCAAAAATTAGATGGCCATAAGTGTGTGGGTCCATTTCTGGATGTTCAATTCGATTCCATTGATCTACTGGTCTGTTTCTATACCAATACCATGCTGTTTTTACTACTATTGCACTGTAGTACAGCTTGAAATCTGGGATGGTGATACCTCCAGACGTTTTTTTATTGTACAGGATTGATTTAGCTATTCTGGGCTTTTTGTTGTTCCATATGAAATCGAGAATAGCTCTTTCCAAATCTATAAAAGCTGTGTTGGTATTTTGATAGGAATTGCATTGAATCTATATATTGCTTTTGGTAGGATGGTCATTTTTATTATGTTGATCCTACCTATCCATGAGCATGGGAGATCTTTCCATCTTCTAAAGACCTCTTCCATTTCTTTCTTCAAGGGCTTGAAGTTCTTGTTTTACAGGTCCTTTACTTGCTTGGTTAGAGTTACCCCCAGGTATTTTATGTTGTTTGTGGCTATTGTGAAGGGGGTTGTTTCCCTTATTTTTTTCTCAGCCCATTTGTTTTTTGTATAAAGAAGTGCTTCTGATTTTTTTGAATTAATTTTGTATCCAGCCACTTTGCTGACGGTGTTTAGCAGCTGTAAGAGTTCTCTGGTGGAATTTTTTTGGGTCGCTTATGTATACTATCATATCATCTGCAAATAGGGATAATTTGACTTCTTCGTTTGCAATGTTTATCCCCTTGATCTCCTTTAGTTGTCTTATTGCTGTAGCAAGAACTACAAGTATTATATTGAAGAGATATGGTGAAAATGGACATCCTTGTCTTGTCCCTGAGTTTAGAGGAAATGCTTCAAGTTTCTCTCCATTTAATTTGATGATGGCCACTGGCCTGCTGTATATTGCCTTTATTATTTCTAGGTATGGTCCTTGTATGCCCGTTCTCTCCAGAACTTTTAGCATGAAGGGGTGTTGGATTTTATCAAATGCTTTTTCTGCATCTAGCGAGATTATCATGTGTTTTTTTTTTCTTTCATCTTGTTTATATGGTGAGTGACGTTGATAGACTTTCGTATGTTGAACCATCCCTGCATTCCTGGGATGAAGCCTACTTGATCATGGTGTATGATACTTTTGATGTGTTCTTGAATTCGGTTTGCTAGTATTTTATTAAGTATTTTTGCATCTATGTTCATGAAGTTCATGAGAACTTCATAATGGTCTGAAGTTCTCTTTCTTTGTTGGGTCTTTGTGTGGTTTAGGAATCAGGGTGACTGTGGCCTCATAGAATGAGTTTGGTAATGTTCTTTCAGATCCTATTTTGTGAAAGAGTTTGAAAAGTATTGGTGTTAGCTCCTCTTTGAAGGTCCGGTAGAATTCCGTGCTAAAGCCATGTTGCCCTGGGCATTTTTGGTTGGGAGATTTTTAATGACTGTTTCTATTTCCTTAGGGGCTATAGGGCTGTTTAATCTGTTTATCTGATCTTAATTTAGCTTCGGTAGGTGGAATCTATCAAGAAAATTGTCTATTTCAATTGTTTTCAAATTTGGTGGAGTATAAATTTTTAAAGTAGGATCCAAATACTCTCTGGATTTCCTCAATGTCTGTTGTTATTTCTCCCTTGTTCTGATTTTGTTGATTTGTGTTTTCTCCCTCTTTCTTTTAGTTAATTTGGCTAAGGGTCTGTCTATTTTGCTGATTTTCTCAAAGAACCAACTCTTGATTTCATTGATTCTTTGTATAGTTCTTTTTGTTTCTAGGTTGTTGATTTCAGTCCTAAGTTTGGTTTGATGATCTCCTTCCTTCTGCTCCTCTTGGGAGTGTTTGCTTCTTTTTTTTCAATTCACCCAGTTTAGCTGTTAATTCGCTAATATGAGCTGTAACAATTTTCTTTTTGAACGCACTTAGTGCTAAGAACTGTCCTCGTAGCACAGCTTTCATTGTGATCCATAGGTTTGGGTATGTTGTGTCTTCATTTTCATTGGATTTTAAGAAGTCATTGATTTCCTTCTTTATTTCTTCCCTGACCCAGTGGTCCTCTAGTAAAGGGTTGTTCAGTTTCCATGTGAGTGTAGACTTTCTGTTCATTCTTTTGCCATTGAAGTCCAGCTTTATTCCATGGTGGTCTGATAAGATACAAGGGGTTATTTCAAATTTCTTGTATCTGTTGAGGCTATCTTTGTGTCCAACTCTATGGTCGATTTTGGAGAAGGTTCCATGAGGTGCTGAGAAGAAGGTGTATTCTTTTGTGTTTGGGTGAAACATTCTGTAGATATCTGTTAGGTCCATTTGGTTCATGATCTCTGTTAGACTCATTATTTCTCTGTTTGGCTTCTGTCTTGATGATCTGTCCATAGTTGTGAGTGGGGTGTTGAAGTCTCCCACTATTAAAGTGTTTGGATCGATGTGCGATTTAAGTTTTAGAAGCGTTTCTTTTATAAATGTAGGTGCCTTTGTATTTGGGGCACAGATGTTCAATATTTAGATGTCCTCTTGGTGGATATTTCATTTAACGAGTATGTAATGCCCTTCTCTGTCTTTTTTTTTATTATTATTAACTTCAATTGGAAGTCTATTTTGTTTGATATTAGTGTGGCTACTCCAGCTTGTTTCCTGGGTCCATTTGCTTGGAAAACCTTTTCTCAGTCCTTTACTCTGAGATAGTGTTTATCTTCAATAGGGCAATGTGTTTCTTGTATACAGCAAAAAAGATGGGTCTTGTTTACGGATCCAGTCTGTAAGTCTGTGTCTTTTTATTGGCGAGTTGAGTCCATTGATGTTGATGGATATTAATGACCAGGGGTTGTTATTTCCCATTATTTTGGTATAGCTGGTTGTCTTGTGTTTCCTTTTGTTTAGTTGCAATGGAGGTTTCTATTTCTTCTGTTTTCTTGGGTGTAGTTATCTTCTCTGTGTTGGAATTTTCCTTCTATGATCTTCTGTAGGTTTGGGTTTGTGGGGAGATATTGTTTGAATTTGATTTTGTCATGGAATATCATGTTTTCTCCATCTATGCTGATAGAGAGTTTTGCTGGGTATAGTAGTCTGGCTGGGCACCTATGTTCTCTCAGGGCTTGTAGGACATCCATCCAGGCCCTTCTAGCTTTTAAAGTTTCTGAGAAGAAGTCAGTTGTGATTCTGATGGGTCTGCCATTGTATGTGACTTGGCCTTTTTCTCTTACAGCTTTTAATATCCTTTCTTTGTTCTCTACATTTGGTGTTTCTATTATTATGTGGTGAGAGGAGTTTCTTTTCTGATCTAATCTGTTTGGTGTTCTGTAAGCCTCTTGGATTTTTACTGGCATCTCTTTCTTTAGGTTTGGGAAGTTTTCTTCTATGATTTTGTTGCAGATATTTCCTGGACCATGGAGTCGGTAGTCTTCTCTTTCCTCTATGCCTATAATTCTTAGGTTCCATCTTTTCATTGAGTCCTTGATTTCTTGGATGTTTTGGGTGAGAGATTTTTTAGTTTTCTCATTTTCTGTGGATGTTGTACTGATTTCTTCCATCGAATCTTCCATGCCTGAGATCCTGTCTTCCATCTCTTGCATTCTATTTTTGATACTCACATCCATAGTTCCTGTTCTCATCCCTTGATTCTGCACTTCCTCTTTTAACTCTGACTGTGTTTTCTTTATTGTTTCCATTTCTATTTTCATGTCTTGAATGGTATTGTTCGTTTTGTACATTTCCTTCTCCAGTTTGCTTGTTTTTGCCTGGAGATCTTTCATTGCTCTGTCCTTTTTCTGTTCAAGCTGAGTCACCTTGGGTTGGAGCTCTTTAATGGTCTTATTCGTTGTTTTGACTTGTAAAATTGTGCCTTCTTTGAATTCCTTCATAGATTTATGTTCTTCTTCAAGGGACTCTATCACTTTCCATAATGTAGAATTGTCATCGTTTTCATGTGTTTCAGCTGTGGTGAGGTGGTTCGGGCTGGGTGGAATAGCATTGGTTTCTTTTGTTGGAGTCATTTCGCTCTTTTTTTTTTTTTTTTTTTTTTGTCTGGGGCCTCTGGCCATGTGGAATTTTTAGCTGTCTTCCGGACTCAGGTCCAAAGGGGGGCGCTTTGTTGTAGGATTTGAGTTGCCTTACTCCACCCCTATAAGGTGAGTCATTCACCCCTGCCTCCTAGGTGGAGACCAAACTAATCCAGGTGGTGGAGCGCTGTACAAGTAAGCTTTGGTTTCCCTCCAGAAGGGCCAGTACTAGTACAAAAGTCCGATATACGACAGTTTCAAATATCTCGCAGTTTGTCCGGGGTTGGTTGCTGTGGTGGGTAAATCTGCCCTTCATCCCCAATAGCCTTGCCACTCCCATGTCTTGGAAACTGGCCAGTGACGTCACAGCAGTGGGTTGCAATCTGTAGTCTGAAGGCACTTTGCAGCCGAGCTGCACTCACTTCCAAGGGTCGCAACCTTTTGCCAGATAACTGGATCATCTGTGCGAGACCTGGGGGTGCCCAGCAGAGTGGCAATTATCTCTGCGTGGGATCTGAATCTGTCTGCTGGGTATTAGATTAGAACTTACCCGGCGTCTCTCCTGGTGGGGGATAGGAGGTTCCTGATTCCTGGGTCCAGCGGCTTCCTTGGATGTCTGAGAGTGGGAAGGAGCGTCTTGCCTAGGGACCCTCAGTGGTCAGTGTGTAGTTGGGTGAGATTTAGAAGGGGTCTATCTGTTTGTACAGCGTCCTGCAATACTCGCCACCCTGTGACTATTAACCCCGAAATCAAAATACGTCCGCGCAGGCCGCCACCATCTTGGATCCCCTGGTATATACTCACTTATAACTGATTATTAGCCAATTAATACAGGATAACTATTCTATGAATAGACCTAGGACCCCTACATATACATAGATATAGACCACTTGGTCTTCGTACAGATCCCCTAACAAGTGGAGTGTTGGGACTCTGTCATGGACTATGTTGCCTGCTAGTGGAACACCTTATCTTAGCTGGGTTGCCAACTTGGGCCCCAGTACAAGAGGAAGTTCTTATCCCTCATGTGACTGATGAACCAAGGGGGGGTTGATGCGTAGGGTCCCCCTCACTTGAGGAGAAGGATAGCAGGGAGGAGAAGAGTGTGGGGATGTGGGACCAGGAGGAGAGGTGAGAGTAGGCTGAGATTGAGATGTAACTTGAATAAGTAAATTTTGAAAAAAATTTAGTTGGACAGGTGCAGAATTGTGTAGTCCAATACTAAGTAGAGTTGGGAGGGCTGGTGTTAAGTGTCAACTTCACAGAATCTATAATAATCTAGGAAAAAAACCTGTAAGCACACCTCTAAGTACTTACCTAAGGTAAGGTTAGGTTAGGCTCTGGCAGTGTCTATAAGGGATTACCTTAATAACATTAACTGATGTAGGAAGATTCATCTTAACCTCGGGTAAGACCTTTGCCTGGGTGTGGAATCCTGGATGTTATATAATAGAGAAATTATGCTGAGCAGTAGAATACCATGATTCTGATTTGTAGCTGTGGGTTCAAATGAGACCATCTTCTTCTAGCACCTGTTGCTTTGACGTTCTTGCTCTGATAGACTGGACCTTGAACTTTCAACATCTTTCTTCTTTAAATTATTTTTTTCATGGCATTTTAACACAACAGGAAAAACAACAACAAGAACAACAAAAAAGCAGAACAGAACAAAACAAAAAGAAACAAAAAATAAAGACAGAGGGTGTACTTTTAAGATGGAAGAACTGGATTCAGGTTGTAAGCTCCCAGCTGTGTGACTCTGAATGTAGAAGCAGACCCATTTAAACCCAAGTGTTCTTGGCCACAAAAATGTTTGGCCTTGATCTTGTTATAAGCACCTCCTTACAATCTAAGACCTGGGAGGATCCATCCCCATCTATACCTTAAAAAATAAGTTGACCAATCTTCTTGAGTTGTTCTCCAAAGCGGTTTAATAGACTTCTCCCAAACATTACACATTATTACCAAAGCTATTGGTTATCCTCCAGAGTTTGATGGTAAGACAATACAGCTGAAGACACCACTTACTTAAGTCACTTAATATAGAGAAATTGAGAGCTGGTACCAGACTTGAAGCTTCATCCCCACTGATTAGCATTCATGGTGCTGGAATGTAATTTGTATGTTACCAGAGGATAAAAGTAATCAGGAATCTCACTCTGGCTGCCAACTCTTTGACCTAACCTCATCCAATTACCAACTCCTTGATCTACGATGGTGACTTTCCTCCAAGATATACTGGTGCAATAGAGGAACAAGTGTTTTGGGAGTAAAAAAACCACTTTCTGATTGAGTTTTAAGGCCCATTCCATCAGATGGCACCTAAACATGACACTTCTAAAGTGTTTAAAAAACCTATGACTAAATAGGTCAAGGACCTAGGGGAAAGCCTACTCCTATTATTCTGCTAAATGAACATATCAATAAAATGACTAGTAATGAAGTATTGCTATAATTATAAAGGCATACTGTAACCGAACTTTTAAATTATTATTTAACACTTATTTATTTATTACTAAATTCACTTATAACAAACACCAACAATTTCTTAACTATTAATCCTATAAATTCCTACAACCCCTTTAACCTATCCACTAAACCTATTGATAATCATAACAACCACTTTCATAACCTTTTAAAATGATACAATCTCTGGGGCAGGTCCTCAGTCGTCAGGAACACAGTCTTTGTTGTAGATTCTTTAACACACTTAGCAGTCCTTCTTCTGGATCTCTCAGATGCAGGTTCGTCAGGGTAGTTGGTTATTGCAGTCTCACCTTAAATAAGGCTTCATGCTTTCTTCTCTGTGGGAGACCCCAGCCGTCTGCAGGCCAACTTACTTCTTTTGAATCAGGAACTCAGCTGCTCTGCCTCAGTCCTTAAAGCCAGGCACAATTTCCTTTAGGCCACTGTTTGGACAGATCAAACCCCTCTAGGCAAAAGCTGAGCCACAGGGTCCAGTCCTTGGCCTTTTGGTGTCTTGCTCAGGCTTTCTTTGCTCACCGGCTTCTTTCTGCTTCAGGGAGAGAGCTGGCCATCAATGGCCAGCCCTTTTTTCAGCAGGACTCTTGGAGCTCTCTAGCATCAGGGGCCTCTTTTTTCTGGGCTCCATGTACTGTCCTTAAATAGGAGGAACTCTGTTTCAGCTTAATTTGGGCTCTGCCCACTTAGCAGCTGAAAACAATGTCAGGCCAGATACTTTGTTTCTTCAATTCTATTGAGTCTTTCCTGTTTTCCTGACTTCAAACTTGTTTTTCAGTCTATTGAGTCTTTCCTGTTTTTGCTGACTTCAAACTTGTTTTTCAGTCTATTGAGTCTTTCCTGTTTTTGCTGACTTCATGCTGATAATGCTCTTCAGGCCCCGAATTAAGAGACAGTATCAGAAACTCCTATATATTTTCTAAATCTAATTTATCTAACCCCTACAGCATACATCATACAACTTTCATCAGAGAAGCTTCTTCTTGCAGTAGATGGTAATTAGCACAGAAACCAACAATGTTCACAGAGTGAAAGACTTTGTATCACTCAGCCCTCCCTTCAAGGCTTAGGGATCTATGTGGAAGAGAAAATAGAAACATTGTAAGAGTCGGGGGGGTGGATGATTCCAAGAAAACTGTGTCTTTTAGACACAACAGGGATAATATACATATAAACTTACAGAAAATGTAAAGCATTTATAAGATCAACACAGACTCAACTCAGACAAAATCCCAGCTTTGAGAAGGAAAGTGGACATAAAGTCCCTCCCCTAACCAAGAAGCAATTTGCATTGATATCTGCTGGGAAAGGTTAAAACAATTTTATTCAGTGGAGTGACACTGGGTATATAAACCACAGACAGTAAGGGGACCCCATGCTTGTAGGTGTGTGGCACTATGTCCAGTTCTTCAGTTGTATTCCATTGATTAACATGTATATTATTATGCCAATACCCTGATTTTTTATGGGATGGTGTTACTTCTTTTATTGTCCAAAACTATTTTAGTCATTTTGTGGTTTTTGTGTTTTCATATGAGATTTAAGACCATTATTTTCTATTTCTGTGAAGAATTGTGTTGGAATTGTTATAGAGATAGCATAACATTTGTAGATTTCTTTTCGTAGGATGGCCATTTTCACAACATTAACCCTACTAAGTCATGAGTATGAGAGAGCTTTCCATCTTCTGATCTTTTCTTCAATTACTTCTTTCAATGTCTTAAAAATTTTAATAGCACAAATCTTTGGGTTTTGTGTGTTAATTTTGTATCCTGCTACTTTACTGAAAGGGTATATCAGCTGTAGGAGTTTCCTGATAAGAGACTTTC
This sequence comes from Lophiomys imhausi, assembly GCA_907164525.1. NCBI lineage: Eukaryota > Metazoa > Chordata > Mammalia > Rodentia > Muridae > Lophiomys > Lophiomys imhausi. The sequence goes on from CAJQZJ010032158.1 coordinate 4,641,457, forward strand.
TGGTCTTTTATTTATACAATTATATCATCAAGTAAGGACAATTTGGCATCTTTCTTTTCCATTTGCATTCTCTTGATCTCCTTCAGTTGTCTTATTGCTCTAGCAAAGACTTCAAGTACTATAATAAAAAAGTCTTTAGAAAGTAGACATCCTTGTTTTGTTCCTGATTTTAGTGAGAATGCTTTGAATTTCTCTCTATTTAGGATGATGTTGATTGTGGGCTTGCTGTAAATTGCCTTTATTATGTTGGAATATGTTTCTTGTGTTTCTAGCCTCTCCAGAATTTTTATCATGAAGGGATATTGGATATTTTGTCAAAAGCCTTTTCTATCTAATGAGATGATCATTGTTTTCAGTTGTTTTGTCTTTCAAACTGTTTATGTATTAAGTTGTATTATATTATTTATTTATTTACTTACTTATATTTAAACATCATTGCATTTCTCAGATAAAACCACCTTGATCATGTTGGACAATCTTTTTGGAGTTCTTTAATTTGGTTTGTAAGTATTCTTTTTTGTAAGTATTGAGAATTTCCACATCAATGCTCATAAAAATATTGGCCTATAATTTTCTTTTTAGTCTGCTCTTGATGTGATATTAATATCAGGGTAATAGTAGTTTCATAAAAAGAGTCAGAGAATGTTACTCCACTTTTTATCTGTGGAAGAATTTGAGAAGTATTGCTGTTAGTTCTTCTTTGAAGGTCTAGGAGAATTCTGAGCTGAATCCATTTCACATTTTTAGTTTGGAGATTAAAAAAAAAAAAAAACCTTTTTATTGATTCTTTGTGAATTTCACATTGTGCATCCCAATCCCATTAATCTCTCCACACCTTTGTATTCACCCTCTACCCTTGCAACATCCCCTTCATCATGGGAAAAATAAAAACAAAAATAAAAAAGAAGAGAGAGAGAGAGAGAGAGAGGGCCCAAAAATAAACTCATATTAGTAATCAATATTGAATAAGGGCACCAAGTACACTAAGTGGACTAAGGACAGAATCTTCAGTAAATATCACTGGGAATGCTGGTTATCAGCTAGAGAAAGAATGGAACTGAGGTTTTATGCTACCAACAAAACAAGTTTAAACTAACTGAAAACTTAAATTTGAAATCTGAAATTGGAAAACTAGGAAGAAGTAATAAAAAAAAAAAACCTCACTGAATTTGATCTTGGCAATGATTTTCTTGGATATGATATCAAAAGCAATAAAGATAAAAGCAAACAAGTGGTATCACCTCAAATTTCAACAGTTTAGTCCAGTGAGGGTACAGTAAATCAAGAGGATGGTCTGTGGAGTATTTCCTAAAGAAGAGGCTCATGTGCAAAGTACATGACACTCATACAAAAATGCAGATAAAGCCTTTTGTTTTTACAGTGCAGAGGACTTGAATGAATGTGACTCCAAAGAAGGCATACAAATGTCAACAAGTGTTCTTCATCACTAATTATCAGAGAAACACAAATCAAAGTCACAGTGAAAGACTACCTCACCTCTGTTGGAATGAAGACACAAGTGACTGGTGGGAAAGAGTGTAGAAAAAAATGAAGCCTGTACACTGTATGCATGCAAATTTGCATAACCTTTGTGTAAAATGTACGCATTTCCTCAAAAACAAAGATAGTACTACCATATGACCCAGTAACTCCTCTACTGGTTATCTATATGAAGGAAATAGGATCAGTATGACTAACAGACATCAGCATGTAAATCTTTAATTCAGTGATAGTCACAGTATTCCCAACAGGAACAGGCCCTGTTTGTCAGTGGATGATCAGATTCACAGAACTGGTATACATGTACAATGATGCATTACTCAGTGTTGGATAAGATGAAATTCTATATTTGAAACAACAGTCTAGAAAAAAATGGCCAATTAAATTATTACTTAGCATTTATATTATATTTAATTGGTTCGGTGGCTGTTAGTCCTTAACCTGCCATTATAAATGAATACACACAGACACTGGATGGATTTTAACAAGCCTTGGCCTGAATTGTGCAATCTTAGCCCATCTAAGCTAGCTCATAATTCTATTACCCAAATATGACCTCATGTATACATATGTCCCTTTGGACTGCTATTCTCTACACTATGCTGATGTTCCAGGCTATGTGGAATAATCTTCTTTAATCTACCCCATTGTGTGTCTCCTTCTTCTTGCTCCTGGCTTCTTCTCCTCCCAATATGCTCTCTGTCTCTGTAACCTGCGTACCTTAGTCCTGCCTACCTCCGTCTTTGCCCAGTCTCCAGGCCTCAACATTTATTTAACCAATCAGAGACAATATAAGTAACAGACAGCAAGCAGGACCAATTAATTAACATTTAGAATGCTTAACATCATCCCATCACAACAGTTATGAACCTGAAGTAAGACAGACATAGGAAGAGAAATGATTTTACTTATTCACAGACTCTAAAAAAGTGGAACATACAGAAACAAAGAAGACTCCTTAGTAGGAGTCCAGGGAGTATGAGAAATAGCTGTTGGCCTAAGGGTCCAACTTTCTGATATGAATACATAAGGGATGTAATATTTGTCATGATTGTAGTTATCAAAACTGAGTTACATACTTGAGATTTGTGTAGATGTCAAATCTCTGATGTTCTTTTCACACACACAAAATAAAGTTATGCTAGCTACCAGATATATCCACTAGCCTGATTGTGATAATCATTTAAAATGTGCTTGTATTTATAATAAATGGATTGCATACCTTCAATATATACAATTTTGTCAAATTTTTCAAAAAAACTGGAAATACACACACACACACAAGTATAAAAACTGGAAAAAATGGAATGAATGCCTCACTGAAAGTCATGGGGAGCTTGAGCTGTCAAATAAAATAGTAAGTAACTGTTCTATTGGGAGTCTACATCATCTTAAGACCCTTCATACTTCTAGCCTATCCTCTCTCACTTACTCTTACCCCTCTTCCTCAGTGCTGGATGGGATGGTATACAGCCCTTGTGCAGTCAAGGCAAGTGTTCCATCATTGAGTTCTTGGGCTTTTGAAACAGGGTCTCTTTATTAACTTAGGCTGGCCTTGAACACACTCGGGGGCCAAGACTGGTCTCAAAATCATGATCCTACTGCTTCTGTCATTAAAATTCTGAGATTACAGGCATGTGTCACCAGGCCCACCCACAGCCCCACCTCAAAAACTCTTAGTTGGATGATTGGGGGAGGATCAACAAGCATTCTTCAAGCACATGCTAATAATCTGTCCCATTTCTAGCACTCTATTGGGTACTCTTCCCTTTGATTAGATAGGAAAGTTGTAGCTGCTTTCTTGGATTTCTAATATAGTGCATGCAGCTAACCCAAGTGATATGATCCCCATGAGCTGATTACTTCATCCTAGGCAATAGAATTGATTCAGTTCATACTACTTTTGTTTTTCCCCTCTCTATCCCATTTCTTAAGTTTCCGACATTTATTATACTCTTCTCTTATTTTTGCAAAGTCCTGAAAATGTACATGAAACACATTCTCTTAATACCATTATGATCAGAAAGGTAGAGGTCAGTGCAATAACAAGATTTTAAGTCATCACACATACTCATGTCCTGCTTACTTCCAGCCATTCAAGAGGCCTTTGGGGTTCCTCTCGAAGAGGGCCCTAGTGCTGGTTAAAGAGCTCACTGTGGTGAGTCCAAGTTTTGATTTTGCACTGTGAAATCTGATGTAGATTACTGAACAGGCAGGAGGGCCAATTGGCTGGCTATAACAAGCCACACAAAAGGGGTCTTGTAAAGTCCCCTTTCAAGTCCTCACAACTATACTGACTCAGCAACATGTCAGCTACCACAGAGTCCTATTCATTAACTCGTGTTTTTGGAAGGAAGGTCCACAGGCTCTAAAAGTGAGCACAGAGACAGTGACATCATAATGCTCTTTATTATTTCAGGTTACACTGACACCTCCTAAATCACTAAAGCAACAGGTAGATTTTTCCACATGGGGAGAGTCTTCTTTCCAAAGCTACATGACTGGGAGGTGTGAAGAATGAACATTCCTCAGAGTGACAGTGTGGGTGGAATAAAGACCCACACAACTCCCATTTCATTTTATTTTGTGCATATTCCACTTCAGTGGTTGAATGTGCTAATTTTTATAAGGCACAGACAGGGTCAAGCTTACACACAGGCTTTCCTTGTGGCCAGGATAATCAGGATCTGCCTGAAGAATATCTCAGGACATCCTACCCCAAAGCCTCATTTTGAGTAAGAAATTCCCATTTATGTTGAAATTTACATACAAGTCAAGGGCCACATCAACACATATCAGTTTACTAAGAATGTAGAACATTTAAACATAGCTTGATGAAGAATGAGTTTTCCTTTAAAGATTTGATGGAAGAGACTGGTAAATTCGGTTTGTGGAGGAAGATAGAAAAGAGCAAGTGATGGGGACTTGCCAGGAAGTACCTAGAATGCTAATGGATGAGGAGGTGAATGCACATGCACATGTATGTACGTGTGCATATGCATGCATGACATGACTCCATATGCGTGCATGTATTCATATATGTATGTAAACATTTGTGTATGTGAATATATATATACATGTTTGTGCATATGTATGTACATAGATGCAGAATAATTGAGGTGGGTGGATCTGAGTGAAGTGTGGAAGTTGTACCAGAGTACCTTTCAAAATGTTTAGATGCAGTTAAGGCTTGAGCAATTAAAATTTTTATTTGCATATATAAACCGTGTAACACACACACACACACACACACACACACACACTCACTCTACCCTAAGCGAACTCCAGAAAGTAGGAGGATAGTAGTTAGAGCATTCTTAATGATAACCAGATCACCTGAGTTGTCCTCTGTTCTCTCATTTTTATAGGTTGTGGTATTTACAAATGTAGCTCTTGATTCCCCTTCCTTACTTTCCAAGTGCTGGGATTACAAACATGTACCACCACACTCAGCTCCAAGCTGCATTTTAGGTTTGGAGATTTTTCACGGGATTTGGGCATTTAAAAAGCTGCCCTTTCCTTTCCTTTTTTTTTTTTTTTTTTAACATGAGGACTTTGCTAAGGAGGACCAGAACAACAACAACTTGACCATAGGACTCAACATAGGTCTGCCAAGGAGAGGCTTTCTTTTCTGCTGGCTGTGGTTTTCTGCATTTATGGTTTCCTTTCTGTCTTCAAGCAGCTGCATCCCTGCAAACCTTGTATGGTGCTAAAGAGAAAGTGCATGCATGAGTGCGTGCATCCATTCGTGTGTGTGTGTGTGTGTGTGTGTGTGTGTGTGTGTGTGTGTGTGTG
>CAJQZJ010032158.1:4646761-4684997 GCA_907164525.1 Lophiomys imhausi
GTGTGTGTGTGTGTGTGTGTGTGTGTGTGTGTGTGTGTGTGTGTGTGTGTTAGAACTTTTATAATATTTTCGCTCAGGAATCAAGAAATTAATTTCCTTCTGTTTTACAGATAAGGATTAGACGCTCAGGTTTATGCATACCCTGTACAGTGTAGCATGCTTGGTGGATGACTGAGCAGGCACACCTAGCAGGCTCTTTAGGGTTGTTGCATGGTCAACAGGATGAGAGCAGTTTCTTCAAATGGAGGCAGAACTGAACAGCCTTCAAGATCTTTACAACCTGGGCAACAAAGTAAACGGAAGCCACAAAACCTGGGTCTTGGCAGGACAGTGTCTCCCTGGTAGAGGGATGAGAAGGGGACTCTGGGCAGAGGATACAGCAAGAGCTGTTAACACAGCCTGTGGGTTGGAACAGAGGAGCCATTCCTGCTTTAGACAGCCTGCAGCACCTACCCCTACCCTCTCCAGGGAGATGATCTCATTAACCACAGAAGGAAGGTTTGGGCCATCCTTCCTAGGGAAGACCTCCCAGGAAAAGCTGGGCTCTGCTAGGATTCATCAAGTAGCACATCTTTCTTCCAAGTAATTCCCACAATAATGTTCCAGAGTACTGTGTGAGTGAGTGCTTGTGTGTGTGTGTCTGTGCATGCATGCTCATGATATGTGCATGGACTGGGTATGTGAAGGGGGATGGTTATATCTTCTCATAAGGAGAGACACGATCCCTCACAGCTTCTGTAGGTGCTGCTGTTTGGGGTCTGAGCTTTAATGGCTGAGGTCTTTGTTTTGTTTTTACATCCAAGAGGAAAAGCACAAGCAAGAATTTCTCAGTCCTATGGGCTTCATCAGGTTAAGGCCAAGTGCAGTGGTTTCTGCACATGGCTAAACAAACACAGCTCTTCTTAGCAACATGATATTGCCCTAGCTGCCCAAGATGGGCATAATCCATTCTGGCTGTTGGCCATGGGAGGCAGGTGCTCAAGACTACTCATTTAGGGTTATAAATATGGTAGGCAATAGAGTTGACCACTGAAGCGATTTCTGCATGATTCCCAGCCTACATCATCCTTTGTTTTCTGTAAGGCCAACCCTACACCTGAGCAGTACATACTAATGAGAAACACCCTCTTTACTTAATAACTATATTTTAAAATTATTTTGGCCAAAATGCTAATGGTTAGAAAGTCTTAACCAAGGTGTTCTCTCTTCTGGGCTTAGCTACTGTGCTTACTTATTTGGGGATTCTGGGGTCCTGCTGAGTGCAAGGCATGCCCTGTGCTTTCTGGGAGTCATTGCATGGACACACTTGACCCATAGGGCCAATAACTAACCTAAATTAGTAGTTATCAAAACCAATGAACTGGGTGAGAGTGCAAGGGACTCACCTGAGGTCACCAGGAGAGAAACTAACAATCTTACCATGTTACATGCTGGAGGGGGATCACAGTAGGAACCCTATTGGTCTTCTCTTTATTCAGACAGGGTTTCCAGGTTTTCTCTTTCTTCTCCCTTAAATAGAAACAGATTTACCATATACTATTATTAAACAGTGTGAAGTGCTTATTGCTATTATGTTTCTAACTAAAATCACAGTTTCAGAACAAGGCAGAGAATGAAAGATCCCCTGACCTGCTCTCATGCCTGTAACACCAACATCCACCAAATTAAAAAAAAAATTGATATCAGAACACTATTTTTTTCAAGCATAGGGGGTCAGTGTGTAGGTAAACCTTCCCTGTGGCTAATCCCTGTGGCAAGTGTAGGGATTTCATAGTATGCTGGGCTGGTTTTTCTATGCTAAACACTCACAAGCCCAATTTGTGAGTTGGTAGTTAAGAAAGGAGTTTTCTGTGTTTCTTGATGCTTGTGTGTTTGAATTTTAAGCTATCTAGTTACTGCTCTCATCTGCATGGAGACAGATCACTAATTCTCTACATGGCGACTCTGCAAATATAACTAAACCCAAAATTTCAGTCTCTACAAATTCTGAGAAGCTGTGCACATAACGTTGATTTCCTGCATGTTAATTCAATACTGTGACTTTGTCAAGGCTGGAGGTACACACTGTCTCCTAGTTGGTGCCAGATTCCTGACCACTGGAACTTTGTTTGGGAGCATTGGGGAGGAGCCTCCTAAATTACAAACTACAGCACTTGCAGTTGAGAGGAATGAGACACTCACGGTGGGTGACTGAGGTCACTCAGCACAGTGCTTCCTTAGTAACTAATGCCTTCCTATGTCCTGTCCGACTCATGGTTGCGTGGTGACTGCTTTCTCCTGAGCTCCTTCCTCATGGAAAGGAAATGAAAGTGCTGGTGGGACCAATCAAGGTCTTTAAAAAATAGTCTAGGAAATACCTTCTTGTCTGAGACCACACGTGGGGTGCTTTCTAAATTTCTGATCCCTGCGAGAGAGAGAAAGAGAGAAAGAGAGAAAGAGAGAAAGAGAGAGAGAGAGAGAGAGAGAGAGAGAGAGAGAGAGAGAGAGAGAGAGAGAGAGAGAGGAGAAACTTATTAACTTAAGATACCTTCTAGAGCCACTAGATGTCACTGCCGCCAGTCGGCACAACCACCTGTCTAGCTGACAGCCCAGAGCCTGAAGGGGTTTCCATGAGCTAGGAGACCTCACAAGGAGCACTGTGTTGGGGTGTACAGTACAAAAGAGACGCTATGCCAAGGTGGGTAACAACGGCGTGGTGGGTAGGAACTTTCATTCGCGGGTTAGGCCAAGGGGCACAGAGCGCTCTAAAGGCCGGACTGAGGTTTGGGCCCACAGGCTCATCTTGGACGCTCAGACAAGAGGCTCTTGATGCCTCGCTGCCTGTTTGGACTTTTCAGGCAAGTAAGAGGAGTGGAGGAGCACTAACAGGCACATGGATTCCATGCCCACAGCAAGAACAGGAAGGCTGAGTGTACTGGCCTTCGAAGAGGAGCCAGATCCTACTTCCTGGGTGGGGCTCCACTCGTGAGGCAGATCCGGAAACACGCCAAGTTCCCAGGGCCCAGTGCTGGGTGGGGCCAGCAGAGAGGTCTAACAATCCATAGCTAATGGTGCACAACTGCTGGAGGCTCCTGGCCCACAAAAGCTTCTCAGAGGAGTCACACCCAGGAAGACTCAGTATTTAGAAACACTGTCCTCTTGAAGAGGTTTTTTTTCCTAGGTGGTCACACAGTTGACATCCTCAGGGCTTGCTTTTATTTTTCTGACTGTGGTTCTGTATTTCTTGGTTAAATTACTCCTTTTCTTTCTACAGTATCCCACAATTTTAGTATCATTCCTATTGTGTGTAATTAAACTCATCTGCCGTCTATAATGAAAATGATAATTTGAGTAGAAGGGATAATGATCTGGATGAATTAGTCTATTACAGTCCAGCTACACCGAGACTGAGAGCAGAGGATGGCAGGAAGAATGGTGAGTTCCAGAGCGCTGTCATAGAGGGAGACAACTTGAGCCGAACAAGAAGCCTGTTGAACGGTGTGTTCTTTTGAATTCTGATGATGAGGGAAGCCTGTGGGCCTCCTCCTGAGGGCTCCTGGCTATTTCCCTTGGAGCTGGTATTTTTGGTAAGGGCTGTATAACATTTTCTCCTGCTGGCTGAGCTGGAATTAGCACACTGGGTGAATGAATGGAAATTCTTTCTGCTGTGGACACATTTGGACAGATTCCAATCTTTCTGCTTCTACTTGAAGGAATTAGCTGGATGACAGGATCCAAGTGCTATGCTACAGCTAGTATAAGCACCTTGTCTAAAATGGTTCTGAGTAGGCCAGAGAGAATATTGTACTCTCTAAGCACTCCTGTGGCAAAGGCAAGCATATCTCTGTGAGTATGAGGCTAACCTTGTCTTCATAGCAAATTCCAGGCTGGCCAGAGCTACATAGTTAGACACTGCCTCAAACAAAACAAAAACAACAAAATAGAGAATATTAGTCGGGGGGTGGGGGAGAGACAGGCTCAACCAGTACTGTGTACTACCTACTCACACTGGCCTTAGGTTTTTTTCATAGCTAAATGTGAGGCCTAATATTGCTTTAAGCTAGAGATATACTAGTGAACACAGTGGACAAAAACCATAGGCTACAGGAAGCAAAACACTTAGTGAAAAGAGACACAAACAATGTCAATGATGATGTAGCTTGTGCATTCCATGAAGAGGATGTGAGGGAAATAGGGAGCATGAAAACACTGGATGGGATGCTCATGGAGCCCTAACAGGAGGCTAAGGTGGGAGCTAATCCATGGGTCTTATGAGGGGGGCAGTAGTAGAGATGGCAGGTGACACCAGCCGTACTATAGATCATGAGGCAGGAACACTGAGGACGTGTTGGGGTGACAGAATGACCAAAGCAAATGCAGAAGTGGTCAGATGGTGAACTCATTCCTCAGTGAGTAGGCCCTCAGTGAAAGTTCTGTGGCTGACCCTCTAGGAGAGATCACTGAGTCAAGAACAGACATACTGGTTTTTGTAAGAAGCTGATAGACAGTTGCAAGGATCTGGGAGAGATATTATGGGAGTTAAGTCTGGGAGGCAGCAGGAGAGGTAAGAAGTGATCAGCTGTTTTGTATAGAGCCCAGTGCTGTGTCCACTAGATTTGGTTCAAGAGGGAGATCACTTGTTAAATAAACAGGAGCTCTGCCACCTAGTTACCTAACCAGTGCTCACTCTAAATCAACTATGATGGGAATATTTATCCTATGGAAATGAGCAGCATTTTATTTTATTTTATTTTTGCAGACATCCTGAGATGGGAGAGGAGAGGGGGGCAGCTTTGGGAAAGGCTGTCCTTGCTGATATGCTAAGTCTGCACTAGTTCATAGGTTTGGATCCTGCTGTGTAGTTACTGCTTGTTGAAATATTTGCCATTTTTAATCTGTAGGGATGGACTTTCTCTAAGCAGTCAACCTTTCTACCTAGGTTGATCTTACCTGTTCCATGCTTCTTCAGAGTAAAACACACATGAATGTAGATGATTAAAACAACCATGTACTTTAGACCAATATTTTTATTATTATTTCATTAATTTATTTGTTCATCTTACCTCCCAATCACAGCCCCACTCCCTCCTCTCCTCCAAGCTCCAGCCTCCTACCCACTTCCCCCATTCCCCGCTCCCTCCATTCCATACCAACCCACCTGGCACATCAAGTCACATCAGGATTAAGTGCCTCCTCTTCCACTGAGGCCAGAGAAAACAGCCCTGTTAGGAGAAAAGGATCCAAAGGCAGGCAATAGAGTCTAAATCAGAGAAGCCCCTGCTCCAATTGTTAGGGGACACACTTGAAGACCAAGCTTCTTATGTATAGGGGGCTTGTCTTATCTTCCATTTCTTTAGTCATGTTTCATGAATCTCTGACTACTCTGGCCCATTTGTGAAATGTTCTGGACAAAACACACTTCTGTAAATCTTTTCCCAGGACATTCTCCATTTTCCTTTCTTTCTGTCCTATTAAGAATGTCAACAAATTAAATGCTATGATCTCAAACATTTTGAAAAACATCATACAATGCACCATGAAGTTCAAGAGTAATGATTTGGCATTGGGCACAATTTTTTTTTTTAACTTGGACACATTTGGTTTACAAGTCACCTTCCTTGTTAGCATGAACATTTGAGTGTAAATTACAGTGAGGACTTGGCTCTAGTCAGGCTACATATGGCCAACACTGCAGTGTCCAGGAAAATTTCCACTGTCCTTTCAAATGGGCAGAACTGGAGTAACTTAGAGTCTTCAGATTTTCCTATTGGGAATAACAACAATTTTACAAGAATTGTTATTTTTTTGTGAAGATTGCAGAACTTTTGCCTACTAAATAGCTTGATATAGACATCCCGTATTTATTGCTGTGGTGTTTTAGCTGGGGATAGGGAGCTCAGACTCATCAATTAAGGCTGAAGCAGCCAGGCACCCAGGCCCTGGAGCCAGGAAGTCTAGGTACCAGCCCCATCTGGCCTTAATGTACTTCTTTGGCTGAGAAAAGCCAAGGTTTTAAATCAAATTTACTGGGAATTCTTCAAGGACTAGCTGCCCTGGGCCCATATACTATCTGTGGTTTGATTTTAGCTTTGGTTCTTCTTCTCAGAGAGCAAGCACTTGGTGGTCCATGATCTGGGTAGAGGCCTGATTGGCAGGGAGGCACAGTTGTGGACATAGACCAAGCTAGGTTTGTGTACCTCCCCACAGGTACCAGCTGTGTGGTTGGTTCATGGTTTGTTTTCTCCTCCCCAGAGCAGGCAAACAGTTTTGATGGCCAAATCTGAGAACATCAAAGCTGGGAAGTGCTTGGTGATTTGTGGCTCAAAACTATTAAAGTATTTGGGAATGTGTGTGGAGCATCATTGATATGCTCTACACACCCATGCCTAAGAAATAGTACTGCAATTAAGGGCAACAGTGGGTACCTGCAGCCACTGTCAGCTGGAGTCAGGGCAACAGTGTGATAGAGTAAAAGAAACTTGTTTGTTTAGTAAACATGACCCTTCTCATATAAACAGGAAAACTGAGGAGGCCAGAGAACACATAGACAAATGTAACATTCTGTCACACCAAGAGGTTGGCATAGACAACCCAAAGGCCTCCCACCTGGTATGGACTCTTAGTAGAGACAGAATTGGAGAACAAGGTCCCTTCCTTAGATGGTGTGTGGTGACATATTCACTGAGGAGCCAGCTGTAAATGGGGAGTGTGTACTGGTTGGGTGAACTGCAGAGAGACTCCCGAGCCACAGGATCATTGAGGAGGTGCTGGCTGTACCTGAAGTCAGGTCCACAAGAGACTGGCCCTCAGGTGGCTGACAGCAGCCCCAGCATTTGCATGTAGTCATTCACAACTTATTTAGGTGGGAATTTGGGGCTGGAAGGAAATGTGCTCCTGGGCATCATTTGCCTGGACTGATGGTTTTGGGAGGGCCTTGGGAAATGGACCCCACAAAGAGGAAAGGTTGCTTCTCTCCAAGCAGCATCCTGTACCATGAATGTCAGTATGCTGACTGATTTATAGTCAGGCTGTGAGATGCCTCTACTTGTGACTAGGTACCACTCTGGATATATCTATGAGGGAGTTTGGGGTGAGATTGACATTTAAATCAAAAGACTGGGTAAAGAGGACTGTGGTCTATAGTGTAAGTAGCCTCATCTAGTTGTTTTAAGGCCTAAAAATAACGAATGGCCCTGTTTATGCTGAGTTCTCTTGCTGGAAATCTTTAAATCTAGATTTCTTCCCTTTCTGGTTCTGTAGTAGCTTCTGGATTTCAGAATCAAGCTGAGATGTCAGCTCTGCAAGTTTTCAGCTTGTTAGCCTTCGCAATCACGAGCCAGTTCTTTATGATAAATTTTTCTGCCTCAGTCTCTTTGTCTCTATCTCTCTATACACAAGCACACCCCCTCCCCACACACAGAGGTACACACACACACACACACACACACACACACACACACATGCATGCACACAATCTCTATATCTCTCTATCAGTGGAAGGTGATTTTTTTCCAGAACCCCTATTATGAATATTAAATTGCACAGATGTTCAAATCATTTCTGTAAAATTACACATTTGCATATAACCTACACATGGTCTCCTGTAGGTTTTGACTCATCTCTGAATTCATTAAAATACCCAAGTACAAATAATTACTATACTGTGTTGTTTAGGGATGAATGATAAGAAAAATGTCTGAAGATGTTTTTTACCCCTCAACTATTTCCCACCAATGACTGGATGAATCCACAGATGTGGAACCTGAGGTGACAGAGGGTCTGTATGGTTCTGTACGCATAGCTCTATCTTTCTTCACATCCTTGTCAAATAACAGAATGTAACAGAGTCTAAATCTGGTCTGGAGAAGCTTGACCATATCCAGAAGTCACTAGTGGAGGCCCTAGTCATCTCTTTGAGGTAGTGTCTGGAAAGCTTGAGAATAGGCTTAGCTTCCACCTGTAGAAATGTGTGCATGAATGAACTTTTGTAGAACACTTAGCTCACAAGTCAAGTCTTCCCCTGGAGGGATCAGGAGAGAAGGGACACAGATCACCACCTCATACATTCTTTCATCCAGCTCTGATTATTCAGAATGAATATGTCCAGAGATGACTTATAAGAAGTAAGCCAGTGCATATGCACATGAGTCTGTGATGTCAAATGCTAGGGAATCATTTGATATTATTATCACAGTTGCTTCTTGGTCTAATTGTATGTATCTTTTAAGAAAATCAGGACCAGGTCTCTGACCTACATAATTTTGGCCAAAGAAATGTTTAAAACTTCCCTCTGGTTAAAATAAAAATTCTTTTACAACTTACACATATAAACATTCTAAACAAGCTTATTTGTTCCAACCACCTGGCCGTCAACTGAGCTCAAAACAGTGGACTCAGAAGCTTATGTAGGAAAATAAAAAGGTTCATTTGGAACTGCTAGCACCTTCCAATAATACCTTGTGTGCAGTGAGACCTTCCATGCTGTAGGGTAGTAAAGTGTGCTTTAGACATGGATAAATAGAAACATCTCTGTAGCAGGCAGTCTTCTCCCAGATACATGTTGACTCAACAGTTGGTACTTGAATTCACAATTCTCTTACCTCAGCCTTCTGAGTTCTGGGATTACAGGCATGCATGACTACACCTGGCCTTAAGTTGAGTTGTGTTATTAACCATCCTACAGGCTTTCCAAACTCAAGACTGAATTGCATAAAGCACCCTCATTTCAGACAAAACAGTAAAGTTTACATGTAGCGCTCACTTTTGTCCTATTTGGCTATAGTTCAGGCATGTCTATGGCCCCCCACCCTCCAAGTGACATAACTGGCTGTAATGGCTGAAAAAAAAAAAAACTCAGAAAACACTACATAACAGCTGTTGGAAGGATATAATTTAGAAATAGCTAAATCAAAAGGTATACCTGGTCAGGTATGAAAGAGGTTTTGGCAAGGCTTCTATACTTTCTCTGGAGCCCAGCACCTTAATGCCTTTGATGGCTATCTTGCTTAGGGACTTTATGGGATTCCATTGTGTAGGCACACTTGACTGAATCATTGGTATGACTGAATTCAATCTGTGGCCCTACCCAGTCTCACAGAGGTCAGGCATGAGGCTGAAAGCTTTAGTCTTCTGATCTTGAAGTATGTTCTTTCAACAGTTATCAGGACACTTGAAGCTCTTAAGGGATTCACTCACCAAAAATCAACATAACTCAGATATGGCATGGTCAGTGGGAACTACATGGTATCAATTTAACTCCTTTCCTAAAGGGTCTATAAAAATCCCTCTATCTATCTATCTGTCTGTCTGTCTATCTGTCTATCTATCAATCATCTATCTATCATTTATCTATCTGTGTATCATCTACCTATCTGTCTATCTATCTATCTATCTATCTATCTATCTATCATCTATCTATCTATCTATCTATCTATCTATCTATCTATCTATCATCTATCTACACATATGTACACAAATACACTTTTGTGTATTGTGTATAATTTTAGGTAAATATAAAATAATAATATTCCTTGGTACATTATCAAACAACCTTAGTGTTATTTGTCCTTCTTCTCCACTTTTCCTTCTGTATTGACCTCCCTCACCCCTCTCCAGTTGCAGCAACCCTCTTTGTTTTTCCATTTCCCACTCCATATCATCCATATTCAGCTATTCCAATTTTAAAGCCCCTCCACCTTCCCATTGTGCCTTTCACTTTCCTAGTATCTGCAGTTACTTTATATTTGTATACTCACATTTGAAGATTCTGAGCTAGAAACTGCAGATGAGTGAGAATATGAGATGTTTGTCTTTCTGGGTTTGGATTACCTCACCGAATGTAATATTTTCTAGTTCAATCCATTTGTTTCTGAAAAAAAACTCATAATTTTATTTTTGTTTACAGCTGAATAGTATTTCCACTCATAAGTTGAAGGTTAATGAGTGATTTCCACTCATTAGGTTGTTTCCATTTCCTAGCTATTGTGACGAGAGCAGCAAGAACATTGTTCAGTGAACTATGGTGAGCAAGTGGAGTAGGATGCTGAGCATATACCAAGGAATAGTATGGCTAAGTTATATAGTAAATTTAATTTTAGTTTTTTTGAGAATTCTCCATATTTATTTTTCTATTGAAAATTCTATGTTTAGAACTCTAACAATTTTATTTATTTATTGATTATTAATTAATTAATTAATTTTTGTGTTTATTTACTACTTCAAGTTACATCTCCATCACAGTGCTCTCTTTCCACCCCTCCCAGTCCCACCTTTCTGCCCTCTATCCTCTCTCCCTCCTCTTCTACTCCTCCGGAGTGGAGAGTCCCTACAAATCAGTCCCCCTCCCCCAGTTCAGAAGTTATATGAGGGCTAATAGCTTCTCATGTACTGGGGGCCTACATGGCAGCACCACTAGCACAAAATGTCTCACTAACAGGTAATAAAGTCTATGTTCCTGTTCCTTTTGGTGTGTTGGTTGTAGGAGAGTTGTCCTGTACTATATGGCTAAAATCCAATTATAAGTGAATAGATGCCATGTGCATCTTTCTGAATCTGGGTTAGCTCACTCAGGATGAGCTGTTCTAGTTCCATCCATTTGGCTTCAAATTGCATGATTTTCTTGTTTCTGATAGCTGAGTAGTATTCCATTGTGTAAATGTACCACGGGTTTTTTTTATCCATTCTTCTGTTGAGGGACAACTGGATTGTTTCCAATTTCTAACTATTGCAAGTATGGCTACTATGAACATAGATGAGGAGATGTTTTTGTGGTTTGGTGAGGAATCATTTGGATGTATAACCAGCAGTGGTATGGCTGTGTCTTGAGATAGAGCTATTACAAGTTTTCTAAGATATCTCCAGATTGATTTCCATAGTGGTTGTACAAGTTTACACTCTCATCAGCAATGGAGGAGTGTTCTCCTTTTTCCAAAACCTTGCCAGCATGTGCAATCATTTGAGTTTTTGTTCTTAACCATTTTGACAGGTGTGAGATAGAATCTCAGAATAGTCTTGAGTTGCAGTTGCATTTCTCTGATGACTAAGGATGTTGAGCGAGATGATCATGTGTTTTTTTTTTTTCTTTCAGCTTGTTTATATGGTGAATTACATTGATGGATTTTCATATGTTGAACCACCCCTGCATTCATGGGATGAAGCCCATTTGATCATGGTGTATGATACTTTTAATGTGTTCTTGGATTACGTTTGCCAGTATTTTATTAAGTATTTTTGCATTATGTTCATGAGGGAAATTGGTCTGAAGTTCTCTTTCTTTGTTGGGTCTTTGTGTGGTTTAGGGCTCAGGGTGACTGTGGCCTTGTAGAATGAGTTTGGCAGTGCTCCTTCCATTTCTATTTTGTGGAAGAGTTTGAAGAGTATTGTTATTAGCTCTTCCTTGAAGATCTGGTAGAATTCTAGGCAGAAACCATCTGGCTGTATGGGTTAGATAAATTAGATTTAGAAAATATATAGGGGTTTCTGATACTGTCTCTTAATTCGGGGCATGAAGAGCATAATCAGCCTGTGGACTAAAAACAGGAAACAAACAGGAGACTTAATAGACTGAAAAACAAGGTTAAAGTCAGGAAAAACAGGAAAGACTCAATAGACTAAAAAACAAGGTTGAAGTCTGGAAAACAGGAAAGACTTAATGGACTTGAAGAAACAAAGTATCTGGCCTGACATTGTTTTCAGCTGCTAAGTGGGCGGAGCCCAAATTAAGCTGAAACAGAGTTCCTCCTATTTAAGGACAGTACATGGAGCCCAGAAAAAAGAGGCCCCTGATGCTAGAGAGCTCCAAGAGTCCTGCTGAAAAAAGGGCTGGCCATTGATGGCCAGCTCTCTCCCTGAAGCAGAAAGAAGCTGGTGAGCAAAGAAAGCCTGAACAAGACACCAAAAGGCCAAGGACTGGACCCTGTGGCTCAGCTTTTCCTGGAGGGGTTTGATCTGTCCGATCAGTGGCCTAGGGGAAACTGTGCCTGGCTTTAAGGACTGAGGCAGAGCAGCTGAGTTCCTGATTCAAAAGAAGTAAGTTGGCCTGCAGACAGCTGGGGTCTCCCACAGAGAAGAAAGCATGAAGCCTTATTTAAGGTGAGACTACAATAACCAATTTACCCTGATGAACCTACATCTGAGAGATCCAGAAAAAGGACTGCTAAGTGCGTTAAAGAATCTACAACAAAGACTATGTTCCTGACGACTGAGGACCTGCCCCAGAGACTGTATCATTCTAAAAGGTTAGAAAAATAATTATCAATAGGTTTAGTGGATAGGTTAAAGGGGTTGTAGGAATTTATAGGATTAATAGTCAAGAAATTGTTGGTGTTTGTTATAAGTGAATTTAGTAATAAATAAATGTGTTAAATAATAATTTAAAAGATTCGGTTACATCTGGCCCTGAGCTTTTTTTGGTTGGGAAATCTTTAATGATTGTTTCTATTTCCTTACGGGTTATAGGACTGTTTAGTTTGTTAACCTGATCTTGACTTAGCTTTGGTAGGTGGAATCTATCAAGAAAATTGTCCATTTTGCTTAGGTTTTCAAATTTGGTGGAGTATAGATTTTTAAAGTCAGACCTAAAGATTCTCTGGATTTCCTCAATATCTGTTGTTATTTTTCCCATTTCATTTCTGATTTTACTGATTTGGGCATTTTCCCTCTGCCTTCTTGTCAGTTTGGCTAAGGGTTTGTCTATTTTGTTTATTTTCTCAAAGAACCAACTGTTGGATTCTTTGATTCTTTGTATTGTTCTTTTTGTTTCTAAGTTGTTGATTTCAACCCTAAGTTTGATGATTTCCTACCTTCTGCTTCTCTTGGGAGTGTTTGTTTCTTTTTTTCTAGTTCTTCCAGTTCTGTTGTTAAGTTGCTAATATCAGCTGTCACAGTTTTCTTTTTGAAGGTACTTATTGCTATGAACTTTCATCGTAACAATGCTTTCATTGTGTCCCATAGCTTTGGTTATGTTGTGCCTTCATTTTTGTTGGATTTTAAAAAGTCTTTGATTTCCTTCTTTATTTGTTCTCCGACCCAGTGGTCATTGAATATAGAGTTTTTCAGTTTCCATGAATGTGTATGCTTTTTAAAAAATTTCTGTTGTTGTTGAAGTCCAGATTTAATCCATAGTGTTCTAGTAAGATACAAGGGGTTATGTGGTAGGAGTTTATTAAAACCAATTTTAAGAATATTTCTGTTTAATCCCAGGTGGGCTGCTTTAAGACATGGGCATAAAGTATTAACAATCTCGTGAACTACCAGGGGCATGGCTTAACCAGCTAAGCAATTTTAACTCTGAGGACTTGGGAGAGAGGAAAAAAAAGCCAGAGCCCCAGAGGGGAGCTCTACAAAGGAGGGGGAAAAAGCCAGAGTCCTGAGGAAAAGAGGGCTCTATAAAGGAGGCATATGAAGCCAGAGCTCCAGGGAGAAGGGAGATCTACAAAGGAGAGATACAAAGTCAGAACCTCAAGGAGAAGGGGGCTCAACAAAAGAGTGCAAAAAAAAAAAAAAAAAGCCAGAGTCCTAAGGAGAAGGGGTATAACAAAGCAAGAGAGAAGGAGCTCCACAAAGAAATAAAAGAGAATTGGCTTTATATTAAAAAAAAAGTAGAGTAAAGAGGCTCTACAAAGAAATAAGAGAAAAGGTTCTACAGATAAGAGAAAAGGGTCTACAAAGAAGTAGGAGACATCTATATAGAGAAAGAGCTACAAAGAAGAAAGCAGTTGCTGTTTACCTAGTTGCTGCTACTCCCCCAAACTGCTGCTTGTTCTTCCTATGGCTGTGTCCTGGTTTGCTTGTCTCCTGGTTCACTGATTTTCTAGTTTGCTGGACTTCTAATGAGACTGTTATTACCTCCAAAGAATCCAATGACCCTAATCAGCAGGAAGTAGCTCAAAGAGACCTATGTACCTTCTTCCTCTAATCTTCTTTCTCTCCCACCTAGGGTTGGGGGGTTGAAAGGAACAAGAGGTGGAAGGGAGGTAGAGGTATTAAACACAATATATTAAGTACAGTAAAATAAATTGGAATGTATAATTAATATAATAAAATGTATTAAGCCACTTACTACAGGATTATTTCAATTTTCTTGTATCTGTTGAGGCTTGCTTGTGTCTTACTGTATGGTAAATTTTGGAGAGGGTTCTGTAAGGGGCTGAAAAGAAGGTATATTCTTTTGTGTTTGGGTAAAATGTTCTCTAGATATCTGTTAGGTCCATTTGGTTCATGACCTCTGTTAGTCTTATTTTTTCTTTATTTGGTTTCTGTCTTGATGATCTGTCCATTGTTGTGAGTGGGGTATTGAAGTTTCCCACTACTAATGTGTAGGAATCAATGTGTGGTTTAAGCTTTAGAACAGTTTCTTTTATAAATGTGGGTGCCCTTGTACTTGGGGCATAGATATTCAGTATTGAGATGTCATCTTGATGAATTTTTCCTTTAACAAGTATGTAGTGCCCTTACCTATCTTTTTTGATTAACTTCAGTTGAAAGTCTATTTTATTTGATATTAGCATGGCTACTCCAGCTTGCTTCCTGGGACTGTTTGCTTGGAACACCTTTTCCAAGCCCTTTACTCTGACGTAGAGTTTATTTTTGTTAGTGAGATGTGTTTCTTGTATACAGCAAAATGATGGGCCTTGTTTACGGATCCATTCTGTATGCCTGTGTCTTTTTATTGGGGAGTAGAGTCCATTAATGTTGAGGGATATTAAAGACCAAAGATTATTGCTTCCTGTTATTTTGATATAGGTGGTAGTTGTGTGTTTCTTTTGGTTTAGCTGGAGTGGAGATTTTTGTTTCCTCTGTATTCTTGGTTGTAAATATCTTCTCTGGTTTGAAATTTTCCTTCTAGAATCTTCTGTAGAGCTGGGTTTGTGGTTAGATACTGTTTAAATTTGATTTTTTCATGGAATATCTTGTTTTCTCCATCTATGGTTATAGAAAGTTTTGCTGGGTATAGTAGTCTGGGCTGGCACCTATGTTCTTTTAGGGCCTGTAGGACATCTGTCCAAGCCCTTCTGGCTTTCAAAGTTTCTGAGGAGAAGTCAGGTGTAATTCTGATGGGTCTGCCATTATACATTACTTGACCTTTTTATCTTACACCTTTTAATATTCTTTCTTTGTTCTGTACATTTGGAGTTTCAATTATTATGTGTTGAGAGGAATTTCTTTCTGGTCTAATCTGTTTGGAGTTCTGTAAGCCTCTTGGATTTTTTACTGGCATCCCTTTCTTGAAGTTTGGGAAATTTTCTTCTATGATTTTGTTGAAGATATTTCCTGGACCTTGGAGTCAGGAGTCTTCTTTTTCATCTATGCCTATAATTCTTAGGTTCAGTCTTTTCATTGAGTCCTTGATTTCTGGGATGTTGTAGGAGAGAGCTTTTTTAGATTTCTCATTTTTTTTGGTTGTTGTACTGATTTCTTCAATCAAATCTTCCACGTCTGAGATTCTGTCTTCCACGTCTTGTATCCTATTTTTGATACTCATGTGTGTAGTTCCTGTTCTCTTCCCTTGATTTTCCTCCTCCAGGATTATCTCTGCTGTGTTTTCTTTATTGCTTCCATTTCCAATTTCAAGTCTTGAACACTTTTATATGTTTTATACATTTCCTCCTGCAATTTAGATTCTTTGTCTGCCAATCTTTCAAATCTTTCATAGATTTGTCTCTTTTCCATCATATTTGGCTGAGTTGGCTTGGATGTCTCTAATGTCATTCTCCATTGCTTTCATTTGTAAAATTGAGGATTCTTTAAATTCTGTCATGGATTTAATTTCATCCTGTAAAGACTCTATTTTTTTCCAAAGTATAGATTTGTCATCATTTTCATGTGTTTCAGCTGTGGTGGGATAGTCAAGGTTTGCTGTATTAACATTGCTTTATTTCGTTGGAGTCATATTTTCCTGATTTTTGTCAGATTTGTTCTTTCACTGACCTTTAGCCATCTGGTTGTCCTCAGCTGATTTTTCCTAGTGTTTTCTGCACCTCCTGCAAAGGATGGAGCTGTGGTGTAGAGGCCTTATATTCTTGGTGTTTGTAGCTCAACACCAGCTAGATGGGGTCTTGTTTTGGGTGCTGGATTTTAGTGGGCCTCCTGAACTTCTCCCCTTCCAACTGTGTCCTATCTGAGAACTCAGGTTGGGGTTTGGGTGAGATGTATTATTCCAGCCTGTAGAGTCTTGAGTTCTAGCAGGTCTTCCTAGTGATGTCAGTGGTGCTTGGAGGACCACAGATTGCAAGCTAGAGCTTCAGATCCCCTGCTGCTCATGTGTCTGGTCCGAGGGTTAAGTCTGTGGTCGTTTTCCTCCCAGGCAGCTCCTCATAGGTGGTCCCCAGGGCACCTCTGTGACTCTCTGTCCTAACCACTAAGCCCTTGCAGTCTGAGTCACTCAGACAGTGCACACAGGTTGAGCATTTGCTGCTTCAGGGGTGGAACTGTAGATGCTAAAGATCTGGTTTCCCACTAAGGAGGACAAAGGTGCACAGGCTGAGCAGTCTGATATGAATACCAAAACCTGTCTACAGGGCTCGGTCTCTGTGGAGTTCTATGCAGGTTTTAACTTGACCACCTGCTTTTCAACATGCTCTGATCTTACAGTTCCTGTGGCTCTGCTGTTTCTCTTTTGGGTGCTGGAGCTGCCATGTGGAAACTGGGCACTCAGGAATCTGGGAGGTATCTCTGTTTGGCAATTGGAGCTCCCTGCCAAGGCCCTACAGTGATGAGACCTGCGGGACCCTGTACCACAGGAGACTCAGCCTGCTATAGGAAATGTATCCCACTGCTTTATCTAGTCACAGTTTCTTCTGAGTGATTATAAATCCAATAGAGTGGCCTGTATGTCCAACACCTTTCTGGGTAAGCCCAAATATGCTTGTGCCTCACAGACCACTGCACTGCTGGAGATATACCGCAGTGGTCTTGCTTCTCCTGTAGTTCAGAATGTGCTGTGGGTCACTGCCGTAATGGCCCCCCGAGAATACACCTGTTCCTGTGGCTGTGCTGGTCCTCTTTTTGGTTCCAGAATGCCAGTGTGGAAGCTGGGAACTCAGGAGGCTTGTGAGTACCCCTGTCTGGAGTTCAGAGCTGCTCACTGTGTATTTGAGTGGCTTGTACCCATGGGCTCCTCTCATTGTGAAGATCTGCTTCCATGGCTTCTGTGGCTTTTCTGGCTGGTGGGTCTGTTTTTCTGAGTGTCTGAGAGTCTTGCCCGGGGACTTTTATTATTCCCTGGGTTCTCTGGGTAAAACCCAGGAGGTTTTGAGCATCTCAGATTGTTGCTCAGTGTGTTATAACTTTGTGGTGCTATAGCTGTTTTCTCCAAGTTCAAAATGTGTCCGTGCCAGCTGCCGCCATCTTGACATCTTCTATAATCAGTTTTTAATTGGATCATTTATTTCCTTAAATTTTTTGAGGTTTTTTTGTACAGAAGTTGTATACATCTAACTTTTTTTGTTAGATGTACGGCTAGTAGAGATTTTCTCCATTCTGTGGGTTTTGTCTTTAGTAGATTGTTTAGCTGCAAAAAGCATTTTAGTTTTATGAGGTCCCACTTGTCAATTGCTAGCCTTAATTCTTGTATTCCAGGCTGATTTGAACTGGTTATATAGCCAGAAATGACCTTGAACTTCTGAACCTCCTGTGTCCACCTCTAGTGTACTGAGGTTATAGGTGTATGCTGCTACACCTTCTTTATGGAATGCTGGGAGCTGAACCTTGGAAATGTCAGATTAGCACTCTACAAACTGAACTCTACTCAGCCCATATTCTGCATAAGTCACTAGTCATGTGTCTGAATTGTGTAAAACCCTTACAAACTACTGGAGTATTTCTGATCTGCTCATGTTGAAATTCTTTAACTCCTAGTTGACATTTTAGAGTCACCAGCAGGTCACCGTTTGTCTAGCTACATGACCATGACTCAGAGCTTCACATTTGAAATGTGAAGGATGAGACTTCAGACTGAGGTTCTGGGCTTCATTCCTTGATGGTGTACTGAACACAGCCTCTTGGGTTAGGTCTGCGTCACTTACTATAGTGTGCTGGAAGCCCTGAAAAAAATACCAAAAAGATAGACTAAGCTTGATGAAGTGCTGAGATTAGGAATGCAGGCTGCAAAGACAGGTTCAGTTGGGGAGAGAATGTGTGAGAGGTCAACTGGCAACTGTTACCTACATGAAGCCACTGAGCTTCCTTTGCCCATCATGCTTCTTGAAGAAGTTCAGGATGCAGCAGATTAGCAAGTGTGGTGTCTGCTGAGTTTTTTGAGTGAATGGATGGAGTGGCTAGAAGGATGATTTGGATTCCTCCTGCAAGCAATCATAGAAGAATGTTCAGAATGTCAATCTCAGATTCCTTTGTTTCAAAATCATGTTTCTTCCCTCTTATGTTTTTTTTTTCAACATGAAGTAAGTGAGTGTAGGTAGTTAATAGAAAATTAATGAAATATGTAATTTCATATTTGCAAATTGAGTTCCACAGGGGTTCCATGTGGGCCCAGGCATGTGTTGGTAAGTGGTGGGATGTGCTGATGAGCTCTATTCTGTTCAGAGATGAAGACTGAGGCCATCTGGGATTTTTGCAGGTCTGATAACATGCAATCCTCTCCCTAGTTTCAAAATGAGGCCACCACCAAGATCATTTTGTACACCTCTCCTACGGAGGTTTGAATGAGATTTCTCCCATAGTCTTTAACATTTTAATACTTCACTCATTGTGTGTGACACTGTTTAGGTAGTTTAGCAGGTATGACCTAGAGGAATTAATGGGATCACATCTAAAGATCTTCTACGTCTATGTGATCCATCTGGAATGCAGACAGACCTCAAACACAATTTGATGTGTCTGGAATACAGACAAGCGCTCAGTACATTCCTTTAATTCTAAACAATGAAATTAAGATTAGTTTATAGAAGGAAGCACTGATGTTTGAAAGTGACCCCTAATTGAGGGGTAGACAAAGTGACAAATCAGAGAAAGATTTGACAGAATGAGTCAGAGATAAGATATACCCAACTCTCATGAGAACAGCACAGGAAAGAGGGGCTACTTAAGTACAGTGCAGGAAAGAAAAGGAATAGTAGTAGAAAGTGTATTAGTGTGTGTAGCAGAGAGGATGCAGAGAGAACAAGTTAGGCACAGGTGGAGACAGAAGGATCCAGAGAATGAGAATAGATTGCTAGAGTTAATTTGAGACCAAGCAAGGCAATTCAGAAGCTGAGAAAGAAGCCAGGTAGTATTAGTCAGCTTGGAGAGGAGTTTGAGCTAGAAGAGCTGAATTGAAATGAACTAGACAGTGAGAGTGAGTTTACTCAGCAATAAGTCTTGGAGGTTGAGAGATTCTGGGCCTAGATTAGATAGATTTTACAGAGGCTGGAAGATGAAGCCTTCAAGGTTTGAGTTTGCAGAAGATTAGATTGTACAAAGGCTAGAAGCTTCCAGGTCTAGGCCTAGGGATAGCTAGAATAGAGAAAGAAATGCTCTGGGCTCAGTTCAAGCTATGTATTAGTACAGAGTGGGTATGGCTCTCATCTTATCCTGTCATATGAGGAAATAAAAACATTAAAGAATGGCCTTTCTGGCAGAGGTGCATCACTATGTGTAGACTGTAAAGTCTACCCATAAAGCCTCCTACTATTCACAGTTCACATTGTCCATGCTTTGGTATTGCAGTTCAAGATGTGAGCACTTAGTTTTGTGCTCCTGCCATCATCCCTTTGTTCCACCATTATGGACTCTAACCTCCTGAAACTGTAAACCCAAATAAACTCTTCTTTATGGTGTTTTCTTAAAGCAACAGAAGAGTCCATAATATACTTTCTAAATAGCTACTGATCATAAAACCATTTATACACATGATCTCTATCAGTGGAAGATGGCCACATAACTTTCCAAACCCAAGGAAGATCTAGTATCTGTCATGTGGTGTGAAAACACCCAGCCAAGAAGACAACATGCCTGCTCACTCTAATGTTCAAGTTGTGTGTTTGATGTGACCATGGAAGCCTGGTGTCCCGGCTCACTGAGATAGGAGTTAACATGATTGGTGGGTCCTTGGGTTGATTATGTGTTTCTGAGAGGGCTGTGTAGGCAATGTATAGTGAACTGTGACTCTGTGCACTGGAGCTGGGCTAACTGAAGCCAGGTAATCCCAGACTTCAACCCATTTAAGAGCAGGCCCAACTGATCTGAGTTTCTTTGTCACTTGGTCATCCTGGCTTGAAAGGCCTTTCACAGAAAGAATTCCTTCACAGACTTGTGTTTTGAGTCCTGTACTTTGGAAATTTTTTGAGAAATTTGTGTTTGGGTCTGGCAAGGCATTTTAGTGTTGTTGGAAAGATTCTTCTTGACAATCTTAAAATTAGAAAGAAATCTCTTTTTTCAAAGGAAATTTATTATGTTTACAGGTAAAATATTTTAGAGACTTATTTGGCTGTGCATCTGGGTAAGTAATTATCATCCTTTTGGAATTCAAGTCCCACTTCTCTTTAAAAGAACTGTTTTTGTAGAGGATATTTAGGTCTGTTACCCACTGCAAACATTAGGATTCTCTCTTTTCATAATTAGAACATCAATACATAGGTTATGGGCTCATGCAATAACCTTGACTAAAACCACATTGAGCTTTAAGTGCCCCATGTGAGAATCCTTCCTGAAATCAGAAATGATGAAGGAAAACAGCAGAATATGAGCAGGCAAGAAGAGGGAAATTATTGCAATTTGAGTTAAAAACATCTTCTATAGGCTCATATATCTAAACACTTTGTCCCAAGTTGGTGGAACTGTTCATAAAACTTTTGGAAGAGGGCTTGAAGACATTTAGCCTGACCTCGCTTCCAGTTCTTATTTAGATTCCTGTATATGGTTGAAATGAGATCAGACAGCTTTCTAATCCTGCCTCCCAGCCATTATGGACTTTATTTTTTTTCCTTTATTTTTTATTTCTTAAAGTCACATCTCAATTGCAGTCCCCTCCCTATCCCCCCCTCCAGTCCCACCCTCAACCACCCATCCTCTTCCCCTTTTTTTAAGTTTAAGGTATATCTTATTTCCCCCTTTCAGTCCAACAACTGGCTCTTTCTCTTATAATAATAAATACAATACAAAACAACAGAGGTAATTAGGCCACAGTTATGAGGGTTATGTGGCTTAGCATACATTCCCAATGTCCAGACCATATGTATTTGGCACCTGACTTTGACATTGTACTATCTAACCATCTCCATGAGTTTAAAGTTCTATATCTAACTCAACATTCATACTAACTTGCAACACAATTTTAAAAGCATCTTCTTAGATCTATAACACTCTCTTGACTCCTAAAAAACTCAAAATTTATTTATGAGGCTCTATCTATCTGTTCTTCAACCACCTCAGAGACCTGAGAGGGATAAATATATCTGATTTTATAGGAAGTACAGGGCCTGCAACTTCCAAAACTATGAAATGACATACCAGTGGCTGCATGGACAGTTCCCATTTTCTCTCCATACATTACAGCATCGATCTTCAGTCGTTTGGCCCCGTTTCTCTGACAGACATTGATTTTAGAGCAGGGGTTATGAAGGACTTACCTACCCTGTCTTGGCAGAGCTAGGCTGTCAACTTACCTGCTTCCAGATTTTGTCCTTTTTTGGACAGCATTCTGTCTACAGTTGGAGCAAGGGGCTTTTCCTACCAAGAGATAGGCTTGCGACTAATTCAATCATCTCTCACTGGAGATTCTTTGATGCTCATCTTCTACTTGGAGGAGAATAGGGGGTGCTGTCAGGAGTTGGTATATCTTGATATAAAAAAATCTAAAGTTATGAAAACATCTTTGAATGCCATATTCTGCAGGTCTCTTGAGGTTTTTGAAGAGGCCCTATCTATCTCTTATATTAGAGTAAGCAGATGTTGCTTGTCTCTTTGCAGCTTTATTTCTGATTAGCGTAGAAAATAACTATAATAGGGTGTCATAGTACCTAACAAAATGACTGGCTTGCAAAACCATTAGTTTGCATTTCTTAATTATCCTAAACAGTTTATGACAATTAGTAGTAAAAGGCTGAAACATCACATTTCATTTTTTGTCTTTACCTCCTAACCCTTCCATCCCATTTCCCTGGGGTGGGGTGTCCTTATATAACAGTCCCTCATCTCAGTTGAGAGGTCGTATGAGGGCCAAGAGCCTCCTCATTCATTGGGGATCTACAAAGCAGTACCATCAGTGAAAAGTGTCTCATTGCCCGGGAGAGAGAACAACAAAACAAACAAACCAATAAGCAGACAAATAGATAAAAAAGACTAAAAAATAGAAAAAAATATATAAAAAAAAATTAATAAAAATAAAAAGTCTATGTCCAAGTTCCCTTTGGTGTGTTAGTTGTAGTACCTTCTACTATATAGCTAAAATCCTACTATAAGTGAATAGATGCCATATGCGTCCTTCTGAATATGGGTTAGCTCACTCAGGATGAGCTTTTCTAGTTCCATCCATTTGGCTGCAAATTGCATAATTTCATTGTTCCTGATAGTTGAGTGATATTCCATTGTGTAGACGTACAACAGTTTTTTAACCCATTCTTCGGTTGAGGGACATCTGGGTTGTTTCCAGTTTCTAGCTATTACAAATAAGGCTGCTATAAACATAGATGAGGAAACGTCCTTATGATTCCATGAAGAGGCATTTGAGTGTATACCCAGAAGTGGTATGGCTGGGTCCTGAGGCAAAGCTATTTCAAGTTTTCTAAGATATCACCAGACTGACCTCCATAGTGGTTGCACAAGCCTGCACTCCCACCAGCAATGGAGTAGTGTACCCCTTTCTCCACACCCTCTCCACAATGTGCTGTCATTTGAGCTTTTGATCTTAGCCATTCTGACAGGTGTGAGATGGAATCTCAGAGTCATCTTGAGTTGCATTTCTCTGATGATTACGATGTTGAGCATTTCTTCAAATGTCTCTCAGCCATTAGGGATTCCTCCTTTTTGAATTCTCTGTTTAGGTCTGTCCCCCATTTTTTGATTGGATTATTTGGTTTCCTGGCATTTAATTTCTTGAGTTCTTTGTAGATTTTGGATATTAGCCCTCTGTCAGATGTGGGGTTGGTGAAGATTTTTTCCCAATCTGTAGGCTGCCGTTTTGTTTGAATGACAGTGTCTTTTGCCTTACAGAAGCTTTTCAGTTTCATGAGGTCCCATTTATTGATTGTTGATCTCAGGCCCTGAGCTGTTGGTGTTCTGTTCAGAAAGTTGTCACCTGTGCCAATGAGTTCGATGGTTTTTCCCACTTTTTCTTCTAGTAGATTTAGTGTGACCGACCTTATGTTAAGGTCTTTGATCCACTTGGACTTTAGTTTTGTACAAGGTGATAAGTATTGGTCTAATTTCATTCTTTTACAAGTGGACATCTGTAGAGAGCTGCGAAGTGCCGCGCCCTAAAAATGGCGCTGGTCTCCGCCTTCCACCAGCCCGACGGTGAGTGCTCTTTATGATAATAAGTTCATATTTGGCAAAGACTGCTGATCTGGCTTGCTTCCGCATACGTAGACCTCTAAGATAGCACCACTTGCCTTTACTTGACTGGCTGTTTAATTAGTATTTAGCCTGTGGGTTGGGTCTGCCCCATTATTCGGAAGACTGTTTTCAAGGGACCTGAATAAACTGCAGGAGAAGAGCTTTTGTGAGTTGCGTCATCCTTGCTGGACAAGGGGGGACGCGACAAAGTGGTGGCCCGTACGGGGAACCAGAAAAGACTCAGAACTCCTGCAGTCAGGGGAAGCGCTTGGTAAGTTCCTGGGATAAATCAGGACAATAAAGTTTCACGGAAATAGCGAACACAAGGTAAAGTTTCGCGGAGATAGCGAACAAACAGTTAAGTTTCGCGGAGATAGTGAACAAACAGTTAAGTTTTGCAGAAATAGCAAACAAAGGGTTAAGTTTCGCAGGCAGTTGCGAACAAAAGGTAAAGTTTCGCAGGAAGTTGCGAACCTAAAGTAAAATTTTTAAACATGGGATTGTCTCAGTCACATCCAATTTTTCTGGCTCTTCAGGAGCTACTTTTAGCTAGGAATTTAAAGATTAAGAAGTCTACCTTAGCCGGGCAGTGGTGGCGCATGCCTTTAATCCCAGCACTTGGGAGGCAGAGGCAGGCGGATCTTTGCGAGTTCGAGGCCAGCCTGGTCTACAAATTGAGTCCAGGACAGCCAGGGCTACACAGAGAAACCCTGTCTCGAAAAACCAAAAAAAAAAAAAAAAAAAAAAGAAGTCTACCTTAGAGAGATTTCTGAATGAATGCGATTCTGTGGCTCCGTGGTTTGCGGTGTCCGGGAATCTTACAGTATCCTGCTGGGACAAATTAGGCAGGGACTTGGATTTTGCTTGGGAGCAGGGGACCCTGAAGCATGGAGTAAGACCGATTTGGAAAATGGTGAGGAGTTGTTTAGAAGATCAGAGGTGTTGTAATGCAATCAAAGAGGGAGAATCAGCCTTGGAACTGCTACAAGGGGAGAGATCTGAGCAGGCAGACAGTAAAAAGGAAGACAAAAAGAAAGTTCCTCTCTATCCCGATCTTAGAAATTTTAGAGATTTAGAGGACTCAGAGAGCACAGATTCTGAAGGAGAGCTACACGCTCTAATAGAACAGTTGGAGAGGACTGTTATTAGAAAAAAGGAAAAGAAAAAAGTAAAACAGAAGGGCGTATCGGCGGCAGTCAGTGTGGCAGGAGCTGTTGCCATGGCGCCTGACACGTCAGCGGCAGTCGGAGTGGGTGGAGTCGTCGCTACAGCGCCTTCAGCCACGCTGGCGGCAGCTGGTGTAAACAAAGCCGTTGCCATGGCACCTTCGACTCCTCCTCCATCTCCAGAAGCCACTCAGACAGAGCAGCCAGTTCAGTCCCTGAAAGTAGGGAGATCTTTCTGCCCGGGGATGTGGACACAAGTAAGAACAGAATAGAACATTATCCCACTGCACTTGCTGCTTTAGCCTTGAATAGTATCCAACAATGCTTGCAGTCTTTTGGAGTTGCTCCTGCCAGTATAATAGTGCCTTATGCCACTTATCAAATTAAGATTTTGTGTGGCACTGTAGATGATTGGGCAATATTGCAATGTAGCTTTGAAGGAGTGACTGATAACCACTATCCTAAACATCCATTGCTATCATTTTTTAAGGAGCACCCAGTGATATTCCCTAAGGTTACTTCAGCAGTACCACTTCAAAGATCACCAAATGTGTTTACTGATGGCTCAAAGACAGGCTGTGGAGCCTATTTGATAGAAAGACAAGAGCCCGTGCTATGCCAAATTCAACCGGGCTCCCCCCAAATAGTAGAGTTGAAAATAGTAATTGAGGTGTTTAAAAAATGTCAATTTGCATTCAATTTGATTTGAGATTCAGTTTATGTGGTCAACGCAGTGAAAGTATTAGAATTAGCAGGTCCTATTAAGAATAGTAGTACTGTATGTGCCTTATTACAAGAGTTACAAGTTTTAATCTGGCAGAGAAAAAAGTGTTTTTATATTCAACATATCAGAGCACATACAGGATTACCTGGACCATTAAGTGAGGGTAATAATAAAGTTGATCAATGGACCAGGATGGAATGCATTTTTTGGAGCTCATTCCTGGATCAAGCCAGACAGTTTCACCAATTATTTCATGTAAATGCAAAAACTCTACAGCAGAAATTTCATTTGTCTAGAGCAGATGCTAGACAAGTAGTTTTGGACTGTCCTCAGTGTGTGATTCATCATCATCCTCCCAGTGTGGGAGTGAACCCTAGAGGGCTGTTGCCACTCAAAATCTGGCAAATGGACATTACCCACATTTCAGAGTTTGGAACATTAAAATATATTCATGTATCTGTGGATACCTGCTCAGGTATCATACATGCTACACCAATGAATGGAGAAAAGGCTCGCAATGTCATAGGGCATTGCTTAGAAGCCTGGGCTGCATGGGAAAAACCACAGCAGCTGAAAATGGACAATGGAACAGCCTATACAGCTCAGTCCTTTGTCTCCTTCTGCAACCAGATGGAGGTACAGCTTAATCACAGATTACCATACAATCCTCAAGGACAAGGAATTGTTGAGCGTGCTCATCGCACCTTGAAAGAATGCTTTCAAAAACAAAAAGGGGGAATAGGCCAAGGCCGTACCCCCAAGGAAAGAATGTCTTTAGCCTTATTTACTTTAAACTTTTTCAATTTGGATGCTCAAGGCCGCTCAGCAGCGGACAGACATCAGGATTCCCATGGTTCACCTAAAAGCATGGTGAAGTGGAAGGATATTTTGACAGGCTCTTGGCGGGGGCCTGACCCTGTGCTAACATGGGCGAGAGGGTCTGTTTGTGTTTTTCCTCAGGATCAACAAGATCCAGTGTGGGTGCCTGAACGCCTTGTGAGGAAGATTCATCATGAAGACCTTCCTAAGGATCCTGGTGATAGTAGCAGTGAGTATGTCAGGAGCGCAGAGCAGTTTGGGTTCAACAAGATTATTTTTCCTTTAGCCCCATGATTAGTAATATAGTGAATAAGTCTTGTACAGGAATGCTTGATATATCTACTAGGGATCCTCAGCAGACTGCCACCAATCCTTTTGATTTGTGGCTTTTGTGTGGAGTAAATGGAAGTTGCATGGACTTGGGACCTGTCATTATGCTTGGAGGAGGAATTTATCAAAGAGGTAATTTTTCCCTAGGGTCTGCTACCAGATTGGATTTCTCTAGCGGTAGTGGCTCTGGTACTTGGAATTCTTTGTTTCATTCTTACCGCAACAAGACTTTTTTAGCTTCGCCAGTATGTCTCTGGCCTCCTTTTCTGTGGATTGTAAGTAATGGGAGTGCATCCTTAGGTGAAGAAAAGTTAGTATGCACTCCAGGCACATGTTTTTATGCCCTATGCTGGAATGCCACAGCCTTTCCTGTGGCTGTGGTGACTAGAATGCCTCGATATGTACCAGTTCCTGTAGAGGCTCCTAATACCATGATGCTATTCAGATTTAAAAGAGATTTTGGCATCACTGCAGCTATTGTTACTGCTATCACTGTTGCTGCTGTGGGAGCTACTGCCTCAGCTATTGCCTTGTCTAGTTCTATACAGACTGCCAATGCCCTGAATAACATCTCAGCCACTGTGGCACAGGCATTGGATACTCAGGCCTCTATGAATTCTCATCTCAAAGGAGGTCTTATGATAGTTAATCAACGTATAGATTTAATACAAGAACAGATTGATTCTCTTTGGCAACTAGCACAGTTGGGGTGTGAGTGGAAATTGCAAGGTTTGTGTGTTACTTCCGTGCAATATCAAAATTATACAAAAGCTGCTAATTTGTCCAGACAATTGTCAAAGTTCCTCTTACAGGATTGGTCGGCTGAATTTGAAAATTTGATGAGAGAGCTGAGAGCGACAATCATCCACATCAATTCCACTCGGGTGGATCTGAGCTTGGCTACTGGCTTGACTTCTTAGATACAGACGGCTATGGATCATCTTAAGGAGTGGGCAGGCGTAGGCTCTTTGGCGATACTAATGATACTAGCCTCTCTGGTTTGCCTATGGTGCATCTACAAAATGAGAGCTACACAAAAGCGTAATGTAGCCATGATTATACAAGCCCTTGTCGCCATTGAGGTGGGCCAGTCCCCTCAGGCATGGCTTGCTGCCGTGAAGTAAATCTTCACTAAGCATAGTCCCTGCCCACTGAGGAATTCGTTCCACGGATATTAGGGTCTGGTAAGTCAGTGACAGAGTTGACGGGTAAGTCTCGGCCACCTAAGACAGGGCAGTCTTCGTTTTCGTTGGATTTTAAGAAGTCTTTGATTTCCTTCTTTATTTCTTCCCTGACCCAGTGGTCCTCTAGTAAAGAATTGTTCAATTTCCATGTGAGTGTAGACTTTCTGTTAATTCTTTTGCTATTGAAGTCCAGCTTTATTCCATGGTGGTCTGATAAGATACAAGGGGTTATTTCAATTTTCTTGAATCTATTGAGGCTATCTTTGTGTCCAACTGTATGGTCTATTTTGGAGAAGGTTCCATGAGGTGCTGAGAAGAAGGTGTATTCTTTTGTGTTTGGGTGAAACATTCTGTAGATATCTGTTAGGTCCATTTGGTTCATGATCTCTGTTAGACTCATTATTTCTCTGTTTGGCTTCTGTCTTGATGATCTGTCCATAGTTGTGAGTGGGGTGTTGAAGTCTCCCACTATTAAAGTGTTTGGATTGATGTGCGATTTAAGTTTTAGAAGCGTTTCTTTTATAAATGTAGGTGCCTTTGTATTTGGGGCATAGATGTTCAATATTGAGATGTCCTCTTGGTGGATATTTCCTTTAATGAGTATGTAATGCCCTTCTCTTTCTTTTTTTTTTATTAACTTCAATTGGACGTCTATTTTGTTTGATATTAGTGTGGCTACTCCAGCTTGTTTCCTGGTTCCATTTGCTTGGAAAATCTTTTCCCAGCCCTTTACTCTGAGATAGTGTTTATCTTCAATAGTGAGATGTGTTTCTTGTATACAGCAAAAAGAGGAGTCTTGTTTACAAATCCAGTCTGTAAGTCTGTGTCTTTTATTGGCGAGTTGAATCCATTGATGTTGATGGATATTAGTGACCAGGGGTTGTTATTTCCCATTATTTTGGTATAGCTGGTTGTCTTGTGTTTCTTTTTGTTTAGTTGCTGTGGAGGTTTCTATTTCCTCTATTTTCTCGGGTGTAGTTACCTTCTCTGTGTTGGAATTTTCCTTCTAGGATCTTCTGTAGGGCTGGGTTTGTGGGGAGATATTGTTTGAATTTGACTTTGTCATGGAATATCTTGTTTTCTCCATCTATGTTGATAGAGAGTTTTGCTAGGTATAGTAGTCTGGCTGGGCACCTATGTTCTCTCAGGGCTTGTAGGACATCCATCCAGGCCCTTCCAGCTTTTAAAGTTTCTGAGGAGAAGTCAGGTGTAATTCTGATGGGTCTGCCATTGTATGTGACTTGGCCTTTTTCTCTTACAGCTTTTAATATCCTTTCCTTGTTCTCTACATTTGGAGTTTCCATTATTATGTTGCGAGAGGAGTTTCTTTTCTGATCTAATTTGTTTGATGTTCTGTAAGCCTCTTGGATTTTTACTGGCATCTCTTTCTTTAGGTTTGGGAAGTTTTCTTCTATGATTTTGTTGAAGATATTTCCTGGACCATGGAGTTGGGAGTCTTCTCTTTCCTCTTTGCCTAATATTCTTAGGTTCTGGCTTTTCATTGAGTCCTTGATTTCTTGGATGTTGTGGGTGAGAGATTTTTTAGCTTTCTCATTTTCTTTGGATGTTGTAGTGATTTCTTCCATCTAATCTTCCATACGTGGGAACCTGTCTTCCATCTCTTGCATCACATCCGTAGTTCCTATTCTCTTCCCTTAATTCTCCATTTCCTCTTTTAACTCTGACTGTGTTTTCTTTATTGTTTCTATTTCTATTTTCATGACTTGAATGGTATTGTTCGTTTTGTATATTTCCTTCTCCAGTTGCTTGTTTTTGCCTGGAAATTGTAGGGGTTAGATAAATTAGATTTAGAAAATATATAGGAGTTTCTGATACTGTCTCTTAATTTGGGGCCTGAAGAGCATTATCAGCATGAAGTCAGCAAAAACAGGAAAGACTCAATAGACTGAAAAACAAGTATGAAATCAGCAAAAAGAGGAAAAACTCAATAGCCGGAAAAACAAGTTTGAAGTCAGGAAAACAGGAAAGACTCAATAGAATTGAAGAAACAAAGTATCTGGCCTGACATTGTTTTCAGCTGCTAAGTGGGCGGAGCCCAAATTAAGCTGAAACAGAGTTCCTCCTATTTGAGGACAGTGCGTGGAGCCCAGAAGAGAAGAGGCCCCTGATGCTAGAGAGCTCCAAGAGTCCTGCTGAAAAAAGGGCTGGCCATTGATGGCCAGCTCTCTCCCTGAAGCAGAAAGAAGCCGGTGAGCAAAGAAAGCCTGAGCAAGACACCAAAAGGCCAAGGACTGGACCCTGTGGCTCAGCTTTTGCCTAGAGGGGTTTGATCTGTCCAAACAGTGGCCTAAAGGAAACGTTACCTGGCTTTAAGGACTGAGGCAGAGCAGCTGAGTTCCTGATTCAAAAGAAGTAAGTTGGCCTGCAGATGGCTGGGGTCTCCCACAGAGAAGAGAGCATGAAGCCTTATTTAAGGTGAGACTGCAATAATCAACTACCCTGACGAACCTGCATCTGAGAGATCCAGAAGAAGGACTGCTAAGTGTGTTAAAGAATCTACAACAAAGACTGTGTTCCTGACGACTGAGGACCTGCCCCAGAGACTGTATCATTCTAAAAGGTTATGAAAGTAGTTGTTATAATTATCCATAGGTTTAGTGGATAGGTTAAAGGGGTTGTAGGAATTTATAGGATTGATAGTTAAGAAATTGTTGGTGCTTGTTATAAGTGAATTTAGTAATAAATAAATAAGTGTTAAATAATAATTTAAAAGTTCGGTTACAGGTGGCGCTCAATGTAGTAAGGCATTATGGGTAATTTTATTTTCAAAACTATAGAGAAAACTGCAGATTTTGAAACTATGATGCCAGTTGTTGACAATATGGCAATGTTTACTGGTGACCTCTAAACTGTTTTTCAATCAGACCGAATGTTCTATGCTGTTTACTTTTTTTTTATTTTATTGGTTTGTCATAAGGAAGACGTCTGTTACACAATTAAAAATTATGGAAATGCAGATTGAGGAGCTTAAGAAAATTCTGGCAGGGCAGGTGACTGGAACTGAGAAAATGGCAAGTTCTTTTCTAGCTAGGTCTCCACAGTCGCCGCATGTGCCAGTAGGAAACCAGGTAGGTAATGGTGCTAATGTGGAATCAAGTGCGCCTCCAGAGGAACTGCATGGTACTGCACAATCACCATCAGCTTTTCCAGTTATGTTTCAAATTAGGCCTGATAATAACGGTCAGCTCAATCAGGAATTAACATGGCATCCAATAGACATTTTGGATTTAAAAAGATTTAAGGAGTCTATTGTCTCTTATGGAATGCACTCATCATTCATTAAACAGATGCTAAATAATTGGGCTTTACAAAATAGAGTCATTCCCCAAGATTGGAAAGGACTGATATCAGCTGTGCTAGAAGGTAGCCAGCAATTACAATGGTTATCATGGTGGAGACATGAAGCCACAAAATTAGAGCAGCAAAATATGGCAAGGGGAATAAATGTCACAACCCACCAAATGCTTGGTGAGGGACCTTATGCTGACATATGGTTACAGACTCAATTTGAAGATGTTGTCATCGAACAATGTTGTGTTACAGCTCTGAGGGCCTGGGATATTGTGGCTGAGGCTGGGAAAAGGTTTACTTCATTTACCAAGATAATACAAGGTCCTCAGGAAACCTTCTCAGACTTTTTAGGGAGATTAACTTCAGCTGTGGAGAGAGATGTAGATAACCCTGATGCCAGACAGGACTTGATAAATGCCTTGGCATATGAAAATGCAAATGCTGAATGTCAAAGGGCAATTAGACCATTGAAAGCTCGAGGAGCGAGGAGCGAAGATGGCGGCAAACTACACTGACGCATTCTGAACGCGGGGAAAAAAGAGCCATAAAAAAAAAAACAGAGTTACTGGGCACTGTGCAAAAACCGGAGGGGCTAGACCCCCCCCGGGAACGCTCACAGCTCCCAA
The DNA here is from genome assembly GCA_907164525.1 of Lophiomys imhausi. Classification (NCBI taxonomy): domain Eukaryota; kingdom Metazoa; phylum Chordata; class Mammalia; order Rodentia; family Muridae; genus Lophiomys; species Lophiomys imhausi. Next base: position 4,678,389 of record CAJQZJ010032158.1, read on the forward strand.
GGGACTGTTAAAAGTCCCAGGGCAAGGCTCTCCCCATCTCTCACAGACACGGAGGCCACTAAACCGGGGATTCGGGAACTCCCATTTGGTGAGGCGCCTGGTAAGATCGTTCCCAACTTACAGCAGGCAGAATCAGGGTCCATTTGGCCATAGATCGCTGTCCTATTGGGCTCCCCACACATCAGGTTGAACTTATACCCACTTAGAAAAGGTTGCGAGATAGTGGAAGCCTTAGCAAGGAACAAACAGGGGGCTCAGCGGGTGGTCCGCAGCCGCTTGTGAAGCGGAGGGCGGGAGGTTCCGAGAGAGCGAAGGAAGCGGGGAACACAAAAGCAGGCGGGAGAGGCCAAATCTCACACACTCACGGGAGCGCAGCTGGGGAGGGAGCACTGCTGGCAGGGCCAAATCCCCGCCAGTCCACGGCAGGTCATCTGGGGAGAGAGACAGGCGTGGGTGGGACCAGGGGTCCGTGCACCCACGGCGGAGCTGCTGGGACGAGAGGTGCACTCAGGCGGCGCAGACAGGAAGGAAATCAGGCACAGGGTCCAGCCCTGTGGCAAGAAGACTAGAGAGAAACCAGAAATTGGGACCATAGCTGTATCCTGGAAAATCCAGACATATCAGGTGTGGAGCCAGACCCTGTCAGCCTCCGGGACGACAAACAAAGCCCACAGAATCTGTGCCTGGGCAAACAGGCCCATACCATCAGAACCATTACAGGCTGATAACTCAGAGTGCAACATAGAGAAGTCTGAATTGGGAGCAGTGAAACAATCCTGGTCCATTACTCACAACCTGGGAATAGGCTGCACCAGATCACAGTGCCTCTGGCCATTAAAATCACAGTGACCTTGAAATCCCCCTGTAAGCAATGACAGATAGCCAAGTAACTCGTCCCCTGCACCAAATCATCCACTGTGGTTCCAAGCACAGAAAACAGACAGCTAAATGCATCCAATGGCAAAAGGTCAAAAAAAAAATAGAAATCAAGGAATTATGACTCCAACAAAGCAGAACCACCCTAGCTCATCCAATTCGGATGACCACACACCAACAGAAATACATGAAAACATTGACAATTCTGCAGTATGGAAAGTGATAGAGTCCCTGCAAGAAGAACTTAAATCTATGAAGGAATTCAAAGAAACCACAATTCTACAAATCAAAACAAGGAACAACACCATTAAAGAGCTCCAAGCCAAGGTGACAGAGCTTGAACAGGAAAAGGAAAAAGCCATGAAAGATTTTCATACAAAAACAAGCAAGCTGGAGAAGGAAATGTACAAAACGAACTCAACCATACAAGACATGAAAATAGAAATAGAAACAATAAAGAAAACACAGTCAGAGTTAAAAGAGGAAGTGGAGAACCAAGGGAAGAGAACAGGAACTACGGATGTGAGTATCAACAATAGGATGCAAGAGATGGAAGACAGGATCTCAGGCATGGAAGATTCAGTGGAAGAAATCAGTACAACATCCAAAAAAAATGAGAAGGCTAAAAAATCTCTCACCCACAACATCCAAGAAATCAAGGACTCATTGAAAAGACGGAACCTAAGAATTATAGGTATAGAGGAAAGAGAAGACTCCCGACTCCAAGGTCCAGGAAATATCTTCAACAAAATCATAGAGGAAAACTTCCCAAACCTGAAAAAAGAGATGCCAATAAAAATCCAAGAAGCATACAGAACACCAAACAGATTAGACCAGAAAAGAAACTCCTCTCGCCACATAATAATTGAAACCCCAAATGTACAGAACAAAGAAAGAATATTAAAAGCTGTAAGAGAAAAAGGTCAAGTCACATACAATGGCAGACCCATCAGAATTACACCTGACTTCTCCCCAGAAACGATAAAAGCTAGAAGGGCCTGGTCAGATATACTACAAGTCCTAAGAGATCATAGATGCCCAGCCAGACTACTTTACCCAGCAAAACTCTCTATCAACATAGATGGAGAAAACAAGATATTCCATGACAAAATTAAATTTAAACAATATCTACCCACAAACCCAGCCCTACAGAAAATCCTAGAAGGAAAATCCCAACCCAGAGAAGAAAACTCCACCCAAGAAAACAAAGGGAATAGAAAACCCATCAGCAACTAAACCAAAAGAGGAACAGACCCACCGCCTATACCAAACTAATGGGAAATAACAACCCCAGGTCACTAATATCCATCAACATCAATGGACTCAACACCCCAATAAAAAGACATAGGTTTACAGAGTGGATCCGCAAGCAAGACCCTTCCCTATGCTGTATACAAGAGACACATCTAACTACAAAAGATAGACACTGCCTCAGAGTAAAGGGCTGGGAAAAGGTTTTCCAAGCAAATGGACCCAGGAAGCAAGCTGGAGTAGCCATCCTAATATCAAACAAAATAGACTTCCAACTGAAGTTAATGAAGAAAGACAAAGAAGGGCACTATATACTCATTAAAGGGAATATTCATCAAGAGGAAATTTCAGTACTGAACATCTATGCCCCAAATACAAAGGCACCTACTTTTGTAAAAGAAACACTTCTAAAACTTAAAGCGCACGTCGATCACAACACATTAGTAGTGGGAGACTTCAACACCCCACTCACAATAAAGAACAGATCATCAAGACAGAAGACAAACAGAGAAATACTGAGTCTAACAGAGATCATGAAACAAATGGACCTAACAGATATCTACAGAACGTTTCACCCAAACACAAAGGAATACACCTTTTTCTCAGCACCCCACGGAACCTTCTCCAAAATCGACCACATAATTGGTCACAAAGATAGTCTCAGTAGATACAAGAAAATTGAAATAACACCTTGTATCTTATCAGACCACCATGGAATAAAGCTGGTCTTCAACAGTAAAAGAATCAACAGAAAGCCTACACACCTGGAAATTGAACAGCTCCTTACTGGATGACCACTGGGTCAGGGAAGAAATAAGGAAGGAAATCAAAGACTTCTTAAAATCCAACGACAATGAAGACACAACATACCCAAACCTATGGGATACATTGAAAGCTGTGCTACGAGGAAAGTTCATAGCACTAAGTGCTTTCAAAAAGAAAATTGTGACAGCTCATATTAGTGAACGAACAGCTAAGCTGGGTGAATTGGAAAAAAAAGAAACAAACACTCCCAAGAAGAGCAGAAGACAGGAAATCATCAAACTTAGAGCTGAAATCAACAACTTAGAATCAAAAAGAACTATACAAAGAATCAATGAAACCAAGAGTTGGTTCTTTGAGAAAATCAACAAAATAGACAGACCCCTAGCCAAATTAACTAAAAGGCAAAGGGAAAGAACACAAATCAACAAAATCAGAAATGAAAAGGGAGAAATAACAACAGACATTGAGGAGATCCAGAAAATACTCGGACATTACTTTAAAAATCTATATTCCACTAAATTTGAAAACCTAAGCGAAATGGACAATTTCCTCGATAAATTCCACCTAACAAAACTAAATCAAAATCAGATTAACAGCTTAAACAGCACAATAACACCTAAGGAAATAGAAACAGTCATTAATAATCTCCCAACCAAAAAAAGCCCAGGGCCAGATGGCTTTAGCATGGAATTCTACCGGACCTTCAAAGAGGAACTAACACCATTACTTTTCAAACTCTTCCACCACATAGAAACAGAAAGATCCCTGCCAAACTCATTCTATGAGGCCACTGTCATTCTGATTCCTAAACCACACAAAGACCCAACAAAGAAAGAGAACTTCAGACCAATCTCCCTCATGAACATAGATGCAAAAATACTTAATAAAATACTAGCAAACCAAATTCAAGAACACATCAAAAGTATCATACACCATGATCAAGTAGGCTTCATCCCTGGAATGCAGGGATGGTTCAATATACGAAATTCTATCAATGTAATTCACCACATAAACAAGATGAAAGAAAAAAACCACATGATAATCTCGCTAGATGCAGAAAAAGCATTTGACAAAATCCAACACCCCTTCATGCTAAAAGTTCTGGAGAGAACGGGCATACAAGGACCATACCTAGAAATAATAAAGGCAATATACAGCAAGCCAGTAGCCAACATCAAATTAAATGGAGAGAAGCTTGAAGCATTTCCTCTAAACTCAGGGACAAGACAAGGATGTCCACTTTCACCATATCTCTTCAATATAGTATTTGAAGTCCTTGCTAGAGCAATAAGACAACTAAAGGAGATCAAAGGGATAAAAATTGGAAATGAAGAAGTCAAATTATCCCTATTCGCAGATGATATGTTAGTATACATAAGCGACCCCAAAAACTCCACCAAAGAACTCTTACAGCTGATAAACAACTTTAGCAAGGTGGCTGGATACAAAATTAACTCAAAAAAATCAGAAGCCCTTCTTTAAACAACAAACAAATATACCGAAAAAGAATTAAGGGAAACAACCCCCTTCACAATAGCCACAAACAACATAAAATACCTGGGAGTAACTCTAACCAAGCATGTAAAGGACCTATATAACAAGAACTTCAAGCCCCTGAAGAAAGAAATGGAAGAGGCCTTTAGAAGATGGAAAGATCTCCCATGCTCATGGATAGGTAAGATCAACATAATAAAAATGGCTATCCTACCAAAAGCAATATATAGATTTAATGCAATTCCTATCAAAATACCAACACAATTCTTTATAGACCTGGAAAAAGCTAGTCTCAACTTCATATGGAACAACAAAAAGCCCAGAATAGCTAAATCAATCTTGTCCAATGAAAAAACATCTGGAGGTATCACCATCCCAGATTTCAAGCTGTACTACAGAGCAACAGTAATAAAAACAGCATGGTACTGGTATAGAAACAGACCAGTGGATCAATGGAATCGAATTGAAGACCCAAACATGGATCCACACACCTATGGCCAACTAATCTTTGACAAAGAAGCCAAAAACGCACAATGGAAGAAGGACAGCATCTTCAACAAATGGTGCTGGTCCAACTGGATGTCCACTTGCAAAAGAATGAAATTAGACCCATACCTATCACCTTGTACAAAACTTAACTCCAAGTGGATCAAAGACCTTAACATAAGGCCAGCCACACTAAAGATACTAGAAGAAAAAGTAGGAGAAACCCTCGAACTCATTGGCACAGGTGACAACTTCCTGAACAGAACACCATCAGCTCAGGACCTGAGATCAACAATCAATAAATGGGACCTCATGAAACTGAAAAGTTTCTGTAAAGCAAAGGATACTGTCATTCGAACAAAACGGCAACCAACAGACTGGGAGAAAATCTTCACCAACCCCACATCTGATAGAGGGCTATTATCTAAAATCTACAAAGAACTCAAGAAACTAAATGCCAAGAAACCAAATAATCCAATCAAAAAATGGGAGATGGAGCTAAATAGAGAATTCACAAAGGAGGAATCCCTAAGAGCTGAGAGACACTTGAAGAAATGTTCAACATCCTTAATCATCAGAGAAATGCAACTCAAGACGACCCTGAGATTCCACCTAACACCTGTTAGAATGGCTAAAATAAAGAGCTCAAATGATAGCGTATGCTGGCGAGGGTGTGGAGAAAGGGGTACCCTACTCCATTGCTGGTGGGAGTGCAGGCTTGTGCAACCACTATGGAGGTCTGTCTGGCGATATCTTAGAAATCTAGGAATAACCTTGCCTCCAGACCCAGCCATACCACTTCTGGGTATACACCCAAAGGACCTCTCACGGAGACATAGGGAAGTCTCCTCATCTATGTTCATAGCAGCCTTATTTGTAATAGCTAGAAATTGGAAACAACCCAGATGTCCCTCAACTGAAGAATGGATTAAAAAATTGTGGTACATCTATACAATGGAATATTACTCAGCTATCAGAAACAATGAAATCATGCAATTTGCAACCAAATGGATGGATCTAGAGGAGCTCATCCTGAGTGAGCTAACCCAGTCTCAGAAGGATGCACATGGCATCTATTCACTTATAGTAGGATTTTAACTATATCGTACAGGATATCTGTACTACAACCAACAGGAACAAGGACATAATTTTTTTTTTTTATCTTTTTCTTTTTCCTTCTTTTTTTCTTTTTTTCTCTTTCCTTTTCCCTTCTCTTTTTCCTCTCTTTTTTTTGTTGATATTCTTTGTTTTTGTGGGTTTCTGTGTTTGTTGGTCTTTTTTTTTTAGTATTCCCCCAGTAGCAATGAGACACCATTCACAGGCAGTACTGCCTCATAGGCCCCCGGTGAATGAAGAGGCTCTTGGCCCTCATATGACTCCTGATCTGTGGTGAGAGACTGTTAGGCAGGGACACTCCACCCCAGAGTAACAAGACGGAAGGGTCAGGGGGTAGAGCATGGGAGGGTGGGGCTAGGAAGTGGGAAAAGAGGACAATATGATAAGGATGTAACCTGAAGCAACAAACAAATAAATTTATCAACTAAAAAAAAAAAGAAAAAAAAAGGGCAGGGGGCAGGGCTGAAACACTGTGAATGGAACAGAGGATACAGCCATTCGGCCTGGATTTGTAGACCTCCAGGTGTAGAGAAGACGTGGAGCTAAGGTAAAATACAAGAGAATTGTGGTATTGGCCCGTGCCTTTGATTTCAGTGGAGACGGGGGGGGGGGGGGGGGGGG
>CAJQZJ010032158.1:4721126-4758983 GCA_907164525.1 Lophiomys imhausi
CCAAAGGAGATTTAAAATTTACCAGAGCTAGACCATCAACTTATTGGAACTTTAACAATAACATAGCAAGGTAAAGGAGTTTGAAGCATCTCTGTTTGTATATCAACATTACAGTATTTTAGATCCCAAAATATATTCCAAAATTATGAAATAACAGACAATTGGCTTCCTGAACTGTCTCCAGTTTTTCTCTATAACATTGGAGCATCTATCTTCAGACTTTTGACTCAGTGTCTCTGACAGACATTAATTGTAAAGCAGGAATTAAAAAGGAATTTCCTAAACTGTTTTGGCAGAGCTAGGCTGTTAACTTACCTGCTTCCAAGTTTTGTCCATTTTGGACCACATTCTGTCTAGAGTTGAAGCAGGGGCTTTTTCTTGTCACTAATGCAGACATTTCCAAATAGAGACTTTTTCCATGCTTGTCATCTACTTGAAGTAAAATGGTGGGTACTGTTAAGGAGCTGACATGTCTCAATATAAAAAAATCTTAAGAAAACATCTTTAAATGCTATATTCTACAGATCTCTTGAGGTTTTTAAAAACCATCTATCTCCGTATATTTGAATAAACAAATGTTGCTTGTCTCCTAGCAACTTGATTTCTAATTAACTTAGAAAACATCTGAGATGCACTAAATTCGTATGTAACAAAATGACAATTTTGAATGACTATTAGTTTGCATTTCTTAATTATCCTAAACAGTAGGTGATAGTTGATACCAAAAGTCCTAGAACTTCACGTTGCATTTTTAAGAATTACATAGGTACAATACCCTAAAAAGATTTAACCTTAATTTAGTATCAATATACAAAGATATAAGAGTAGATTTGCCAGGTGCACGCCTTTAATCCCAGCACTTGGGAGGCAGAGGTAGGCGGATCTCTGTGAGTTCCAGGCCAGCCTGGTCTACAAAGGAGTCCAGGACAGCCAGGGCTGTTAGAGAAACCCTGTCTCTAAAAACCAAAAAAAAAAAAAAAAAAAGTAGATTCAACACTATACCTATATCATGTCTACATCTCTCTTTTTTTCTTTTCAAGTCTCTCCCCCACATAAGAGAGAAAGAAGGATAGAGAAAAGAAAAAGAGAAATCTCTTGGTCTAACCTCCTAAACCTTGTTTAACAAGACCATTTAACAACTTGTAACCAATCCCCCTAAATGGTAACAAACATCTATAACCCATCAAATGGCCAAACAAAACAAAACAAAACAAAACAAAAAAAAAAACCCACCCACCCCATTTTCTGGGAATGGAGCATTGCTCCTTAAAATTGCTTCCTGCTGATTTGGGATATTTGAAACCTGTTTGGGGACCCAAAGAAGAATGGAAAAATGGTTAAGCAAGTTAATAGCAACATTTGTTGTGCAGTCTTTTTGTGTTTAACAATTTAAATGTCCTGATAAATTTGTAGTCAGAAGCTGAACTTTGGGTGGAAAAGTTCAGGGCTTTATGGAAGTCCTAGCTGGAACAGTCTGTGAGGCTGTACCATCTTAGCTAGCCATTTTGAAGTTATTCTGGATATAACTTTTTATTGATTCTTTGTGAGTTTCCTATCATGCACCCCAGTCCCACTCATCTCCCTGTGTCCTCATATCTCTCATATTTGCCCTTCACCTTTGCAACCTAACCCCCAAAGTAAAACACACACACACACACACACACACACACACACACACACACGCGCAAAAACCAAAGCATAGAAAATATCTAATTGTGGAAGCTGTTATATGTCTCAGTGTGTCTCACAATATATCCCTCTGTCCATACATCTTCAGTTGGAAATGTTCATTGCAATGAGTCATTTGGTTAAAGATCCCTGGCTTCTATGACACCAATATTGGATCTTCACTGGACCCCCTTCTGGTTTTCCTGTTGTTGCACTGTGTCATAGAGATCCTGCAGCTTTGGATCAGCAGGACTACCTGTTCTTGAGTCCCAACTATTCTCAGATAATACAGATTTTTGACATGGGCCAATTTGAATCCCAGATCTGGGCCTAGGTGGTAACTGAGCTGGTCAGCCAGCAAGCTCTCCCTTATCCACACTACCAGGGTGAACTCTCCAGCACTGCTCTAGCCAGGACACCCAGTGTCATCATTGGCACAAGACAGGGTCAGCTCTCCTGCTCTCCTGCTCTCATGATGGCTTACCAACATCCATGCCTCCAGGGCTAGCTCCACTGTTCTGCCAGTGAAGGTGTTGGGGCCCATTCTCCCAAGTGCTGTAGCTTGCAAAGGGCTAGGATAGCTCTCCCACTCTCACACTCTTGTATGTGGATAAAAAGCCAACTTTCTGTTCATACTTCCATGGGGACACCATGATGGCTGTATTAGTCTGGAAATGTAAGCCAAAATTTCTTTCTAAGTTGCTTTTGGTCATAGCATTTCATCATAGCAACAGAAAACTGTTAATACAGGAACCAAAAACAAAGTGAAGAGGGATCCACACAATGAGAGACAATCTTTTCCAGATATGCTTCTGACATAGGATTAAGGACAAGAATATACAAGGAAGTAAAAAAAAAAAAAAAGCCAAAAAACTTTGAAGTTAAATAGCCAGTATGGTTTGATTATGCTTTTTCTAGAAGTGCTGAGATAGAAACCAGAATCCCAGTATGGTGTTCGATAATTCCCTAAAATGTTATTGTTCAGGGAGACTTTAGAGACCTTCAAATAAATAGGGTCTTGACTTTATACTTGGTCCCCTACCAGAAGTTGATAAGACCCTATTGCTGAAGGCACCATAAATATAGTTGCAATATATAGAGGAATCAAGCTAGAAATGACCTAGAAACTTTTTGCTGCAGACTACCTCTCAAAGTGCTGGCAGTTGGTATGTAGCCTCCTGGAAAGAAGAAGCAGCAATGGTCAAATCCATCAGTGATCTGAAGAAGCCACAACACCAGTCTGTCAGGCAAGAAATGTCCTGTGGTGGGGTTAGAGAAGTTAATATAGAATCTAGCAGCATAGGAACTTTGGATTAGTAGAAACTTGGTGTCTCAGCTAAAAGATATGGGCAGATCCAATTATGTCCAGATGTCTTTACCATTGAAGAACATGCCTTGAAAGCCTGTCAAAAGCAGATGACATCATTGATCCTGGGATCACAGGACAGGTTGTTGTGGAGGCATGCCTTGGAAAGTCCACCAGGGACTATGGCAATTAAAATGTTGAAATTCATGGCATAATACATCACCATTTTGCATCGACCTGCTGGGAGTCCATGCTAGTGGAGAAAGTAAAAGTAGACCCTCCCTGGTGCTCCAGAACCACAGAATGGAGAAATATATCACCTTGGAGCCCCAGAGCATTGGAATGGCCGGAACCCTTGGATGGAGCCCTTGGAGTCCCAGAGCATCAGAATGACCATAATGCTGGATCAGAGCCATTGGAGCCCCAGAGCTGGTGATTTGGAACTTTTAATCTTTTAAATAATTGGGCCCTAGGACCATACAGGCAATTCTTGGATGATTAAAAGACCACCATACATCAGTGGTCGGAACAGATTAAATTTATCAACTGGCCTTAAGATCTGATAAATAAGGCTGACAGACTTTAAGATGAAAAGACTTGTTGGAAACCAGCCTTCCATATGGATCCATGCCAAGAGAATTAACCTGGGAGAACTAATATCCTTTTAAGAAATTTAAGCTAGTGTTAATTGTTTTTTAATAAATATTAGAGTATTTCCTGTATTAAGATATTCTTAGGTTATAGATTTTAGAATTAAGGTTTGGGTTTTAGGATGTAGGAACTTTATAGGTGATTGTTAAGTTTAATAAATATATGTGTGATAAAAAATTCTGTTACAGTGTCTACATGTACAATAGTGGCATGATTTATGTCTTAGTTACTTTTCTATTTCTATGAAGAGATATCATGACCAAGGAAACTTATAAAAGAAATAATTTAATAAGGGGCCTCACAGTTGAAAAGGTTAGTTATGGTAGGGAGCATGACAGTAGGAAATAAGGCATGGCTTTGGTGCAGTAGCTGAGAACTTGATTCTATCCACAAGTTGCAGAGGAAGAGAGAGGGAGAAGGTGATAGAGAGAGAGAGAGAGAGAGAGAGAGAGAGAGAGAGAGAACTTACTAGGACTGAATGGTATGGGCTTCTAAAGCTCAAAGCCAACCATCAATGACAAAGTCTCCCCATCAAGGCTATAACTTTTAATCCTTTACAAACATTTCCACTAAGTAGGCACCAAATATTTAAACATATGAGCCTATGGAGGGCTGGGGGTTGTGGGTGGGACAGATAATCTTATTCAAACCACCATGGTTAGTATGGGGTAAACCAGGATATCTCTGGTTAGATTTGAGGTTTACTCTACAAAAGTGATTCTGTGCTTGGTACTCTAAGCCTGTTGAAAACCTCTTGTCTTGCGATGTCAAAGGCCCTATGAGGAAAATTACTTAGCTTACTTAGCTAAGCTAAGACATAGTAAGAAAGTGCTTTCTAAATATCTATGTGTATACCCTTGGACAAAAGCTACTTTCAACCCAAATCAGAGAAGCTTCTATCTGCAGTGAGTAGAGCTGAATGTACAGATTATCCACCAAGATGATCTCACAATGACATCCACCAAGATGCTGAAAATAAGTGATTGATAAGGGCTTATCCATGACCAATTCATTTAGATTACCCCTTCCAAGAATCAGAGAACATCATGAAAGAGAAGATGGACAGAATGTAAGATAAAATTATAGAGATAAGGTTAATGAAATCCCTATCTCTAGACATGACACAACCAAGGTAATCATGATATATGTGTGTATGTGATACATGTAGCACATGTGTAAAGGTCAGAGAATAAAAGTTTGGTTTGGTACAAAGAGCAGAAACAATATTAAATGAAAGAGAGGTATCTTTACTTTCAAATAGGAACAGGGAATTTTCAAGGAGTTCCTAAGAAGTAACTTATTTTTACTATTTAAAGCAGGCATATGTCAGCTTGATGCAGGTAGGCATTCCTATACAAATGACTAATGTACTTTATTACATCATAATTATAATGTCTGTTTTACAGTGTATTTGGGTCAATAACTTGTTTCTGTTCTTTCAGTTTAAGGAAAAAGAGACAGAAAAATTAATTATGAAAAAACATAGAAAGATTATTGATAAGTAAATATGTTCTTGGCAAATAAGTCTAAGCTATGTTGTGAAAAGGTTATAAGAATTTAACTAAAAGAAATATGACATGGATATAACTGAATGCAATTAAGTTCACTTAAATCTAACCCTGAGATAAAACTAATGCCTGGTTTTGTGTTTAAAACTATAAGAATTTTTAAAATAAAATTTATACAAAGACTGGCTTAAAGACCAAACATTTTATGCTTTATCATCTTACTGGATGAATCATCTAAAACTTGGTAATCAGATTTTGCCCAAATGATGCTTATGTTTTTACATTGAGGTGACATCTTCACTTGCCAGAAATGACTAACCATACAATAGAAGGAGTTCTATTACAAAGAATTATTCCTACTTTGGAAATGCATTCTAAATTACAAATGTTTAAATCTGTTAAATTTGGTCCATTATATAAAACTTTCCCTGTTTTTATGATCTTCAGTCCTATATATTGATTATTAAATGGACCAATGACTCTAATTGTTAAAATTGGATAAAGCTTTCAATTTTCTTATCCTAAAACACCTCAATTAGATCTTCTAAATCTATAATTTTAAAAACATATTTGGCTTCTAAAAATGTAAGTACTGGACATGCTATTAAAATTAAGTAAAAACTACGAATTAAAGAAATACATACACTGTTTTAAAGGAATTTTAAATACAACAACTAAAAATTCAAAATTGGTTATAGAGCGTTTCCCCAGTGAACTCCCAGGAAAAGAAAAACTGATGGAATAAAGGCTAAAACCAGGAATTTCACCAGTAGAGAACAAACTGCCCCAAAGTGGAAAGAAAACACTATCAGGTACTTCTGACTGCTGCCTGTGCTGTAATATCTCAGGAGACCAGCTCTTAGGTTCATGGTTTTTACTTCAGATTGATACCACCACATTCTGAGAACATACCCACATGGAATTCAGATATGCTTACAATAGTCATCGTTAACTATAGTGACAATAAGATTCCCAAATAATTAAGCTTTAAGCCCATTTAATAACATGTCTAATTATTACTTTTTATTTCTTATATCCTTTTTGTTTACCTACCTAAACCCCCAGTCTTGCTTGGAACAAGTCTATGTCTAAAAGTATTCTGTAGATATAGGACAAAGTCAGTATGTTAAAGAATATGATGATGCATGTCCAGGGTTTAGATTTACTCGGTTTCTTTCTTCCTTCATCTGTAACTTTACTTCTTTAGAGTCCAATCTTAATTTTAGATATAATATTCCCATTATATATTTTAAATGCAATGTTAGACATACAGGAGAAGGAAAGAAAAATGGAAGAAAGACATTTGACCTTGATCATGGTCACTAATAGATTTGATATAGTTCAAGGATTTCTTTCTTAAAGGCTTTAATCACAATTTTGCTCTCTTGAAGAATGCTTTCCTGCTTATTCAGACTAATCCATACCAAATCATAGGAATGGATCTCATAACAACAAGAGACATCAAGCAGTATTTGACTTCTGTATATATACAATGTGGTGCTTGGTGTGTTAATCAGGATTCTCTAAACAAAAATAGAATTTGAGAGAATTTGGTTTGGAGCCAAATTTACATTGCGTTATCTCTGTCCTTCTGAATAGTTGCTTATTGCCTGTTTCTGTTTGTGGCTTAATATTACTGTGGGTATTAGGCAAGTTCTTTTATTATGACATATCTGAAATGTCTAACACAATATCAAAATATCCTCAAGGGAACAAGATTTGATTGACAACCTGGATAGTGCTCTTTCAGCTCAAAGATTACTGTCAGCATTCCTTCCTTTGGAGAAACCTATCCTCTTACTGATTCTCTTGCTTGCTTTTGGTCCTCCTTAATAAACTTGTGTTGGGAAATCCTGTTTTTAAGGTCAAAGTCTTGCATTACCTGAAAGCCTCTGAGCTCTTTGCAAAATGATGGACTCCCTTTGTCAGCAGGGTCTCCTCTTCTCTTCCTGGTGGTTCCTGGACTGCTAGACCCCACATCCTCTTTCTGAGGAATGTCACATAGCCCTTAGGAAAATTACAGGTCCAACCTTTTCCCTTGATAAGAAATCCATTCAGCAGCACTTGGGATTCCTGGAAATGCCTCCCCATGCTAATGAGTTGCCCTCCCTGGATGTTCCTACTCCCTCCCCAGAGTTCTACATAAGGTTCTTTCACCCCAATAAAGTTGATCTGCCTCTCTGCAGCTGGTTCTAGTTTGTCTAATCCATAGTAGTCACACCATCTAAACCCTGCTCCCTGTCATCTGCTCCCCTTGACCATTTGCACTGGTTGCCAACAGACATGGGGAAAAGGATAGACTCATGTCACCCCCACAAACTTGTACAATTTTTTTCTTCCAGAATCTAAAAAGCCTACTTATAAGTGGTCCTTAACCAACTATTTCAAAGTTATGTTCAGAGGGAAATAGGACATTTGGGTGACTAGAACCCAGGTAAATATTTGTGCAGCCCTGGACCAGCAGGCTAAAAATTTCATGGATGCTTCTAGCAAGGTTCCTGGATATAGAACAACTTTAGTGTAATGGTGTACCGGTGTTCACTTGGGGGATCATCAAGCCTATTTTGCAGTTCCCTGGGACAGACAAATAATTGAATGTCTAGGAAATATAGAAGACCAAGCCATGAAGAAAATGAAAGTAAAGGCTTTATCCCTTTGAGTTGGGAAAGACCCTAAAGCCACTAAATAAACTTTGACTTGGGTATTTCTTAGATCTCCTTACCCTTACTGACCCGTTTAGATGCTTGCACCTAGTCCTTCTTACCATTTCTCCTAAAAATGTCTTCCAGTAAAACAAAACAAAAAACAACAACAAAACAACCTTGCCATCATGGGGAGTCAACTTTGGTTATGCCCCTCTTTCATTAGGGATAGACCAAGGGAGACTATCTCTGCCTTACTCATTTGTACATCTCTACTCAGCATGAAGCAGTTCATCTGAGACTCCTTTTAGTTTGTCCAGAAGTTTTGAATGAGTTAAATATGTAATTTAAAATCTATGTGGACCCAGGAAGATAGTCATCATGTTACAGGGGAGAAACTTGTAAAAACTCTACAAGTTAACTTGGAGAAAAGAGCAGAACTGGGAAGGAGTGAGTGAGTGAAGGAGTTAGGGAAGAGGAAATGATGGCTCAGTGAAAGGTGCTGAGCTGGGCAGGCTTACTGTGGACTGTTTTATCCAGTGTGCTTAAATCTGTCCTTCTAAGCATCAGATCATCGCCTGACCTCTGCCCTTTAAAAGGTCCAGGGGTCTGCCCCAGTGCTTAGAAAGCATGTTCCTCTGATCACAGGTCCTACTTCGCTCTGAACATAACCTGTGCCATAATAGAAACATTTATTTCCTATTCTTTTCTCTCCAAATAATCCCCAGAAATGCAATCACCAAACTGTGCTTCTGTTTCTAGACCCACCCAGCAAATGTGCAGGCAGCCAAGATACTGAAAGTGCCAGCTCCGGATGTGTTCTGCAACTGTAGAGGGAATGAAGCCAACCCTGAACTGCTTTTATTGGGAGAGTGTGTCTGGGAAAGGGGCAGAAGGATGGTGCCTGTCTGCCAGTATGCTGCTTAGTCATGTTTTCCAGAATTGGTACCTCCTAGAGATGGGATGAGGCAAAGCGCTCCATGTCCTAGAGCCAAGTAGCCATTTTCACAAAAGACCTGTGATTTGTGAGACTATAGACTTCAGTAGTTCACTGTGGTGCTTGCAGATATAATGGGTTCATGTTTTCCCACAATAATAGCAAACATTAAAAATTACCCACTTCCTAGGAATTCAGTTGTAAGATCCAGGTCAATGTTCTATTTAGAATGATGATGAAAATGTACCTGTGGGTATGACCTGGGAATGAATTCTTCCTAGCTATCAGTTTCTGTCACTGATTAAGGAGGGAGAGACAGAGCATACACTCCATGTAGATTACCTCATGCCTGCAGGTGAGCCTCCTGACAGCCCTCATATAGCATGCTAAAAGTTTATTGTGATCAAACATTGTGTAAATGTTCTCTGTAAGAACATTTCTGCTTCACTGAGAAGATGAGGTAGTAACTAATTTGACTGCTGGTAATGATTCTGAAGAAAGGGGAAGTCCTAAAATCACACCAGAAGCAGAGAGTTGAGAAAAATTTCATCTATGGGGAGAAGTGGAGTCATATACACAAGAAACTGACTGTGATTCTTGAAGTGTGGGTATTACATATTTGGAGTACTCAATTGTGATCTGTCCATTTGCACTGGTCATTGTAGAGCATTATTATTACAGTTTGACAGCCCATTTTGGGTTTCTTTTTTTTTAAACATTATTTATTTATTTATTATGTATACAGTATTTGCTCTACATATATGTCCGGGCAGATCTCAATGTAGATGGCTGTGAGCCACCATGTGGTTGCTGGGAATTTTGGGTTTCTTGATGTGCTTCCTGAGGTGTGAGAATCTGTGCATCTAGGTTTAGCCATGAAAGTGCCCACCATCTCAGGTGCAGCAGTACTCACAGTGGGGAAGACTATAGACCTACATCCATCAAAAACATAACTCAAAAAGTCATGAAAGGAATGAGATGTTCTTTTAGAAAGTACTAAGTGAAGCAGAAGTAGGGGTAGAACAAATGAACAGAATCCAACTGCATGAATAATTACAATAAATATTAATGGACCACAGTCTAAGTTAAAGAAAGCAGAGCTTGATACTACATAAAAGTTCAAAATAAATATAAGTATATAGATTATATTGCAAACATAATTGGATTGAAAGACAAATAGGATAAAGGTAAAATGATGGTAAATATATTTCATGTAATCAACACTCATAAAAAATTTAAAGTCACTACAAAGGCAGACAAAATAAAGTTTAAAACAAAAAAAATAATATCTCTAGAGATAGAACAACATTTTATAAGAATAAAAGAGTAGTCCCCCCCCATGTTACAGCAATCGTAAACAGGCATACACGTGAACTGTCTGAGAAAACTCAGCGAGATGGCTGACATTTATGTTCACAAAGGCACATAGCTAACAAGACTTTTAGGAAGCCTGGGAGACCAGTTCAGAAGCTGGAGCTTCTGGAAACCAACAGCACAAGAGAAGAAGACAGTGAACTGTCACCTTACTCATGCCACCTTGTCCTTGTGATAGGAAAAGCCCTCTCAGATCACTGTTTCTCCCACCAGGAAATGTGAGCATGCAGTGAGGCCCTGTCTTCCCAGCTGCATGGCCTGAATGTCTCTGTCCTCAACAGTTCCAAGTTGAGATCAAACCTCTAGTGTTTGGGGTTGAGAGTCAGGGCTTTCACAAGTAATAAGTTTCTTATTTGGTTTCATTAAATCACATTGTTACAAAGATGAAAACATCACTAATATAGAAAGTGAGGTGTGTGCTCATCACATCTGTGCTTGTGAAAGATAAAATGTTTTGAAATCTTTGACTTTAGGGTGACTACAGGCAAAGCAGTGACCCAGCACACCTCTGACTCAGGCTGGATCCTTTGCCTGACTGCAGTCACAGAGCTAGTGTTCTACAATCAGTAAGCACGGTGGTCTCTGCTGTATAATTTTTGATCTATTTCTTTGTAAATATGCTTTATTCCTTCCTAGCTGAATGCTTATTCTTGCACAAGTATACTAAGCATCCTATTTCACTGGGAAACAGCCTATGAAAGGAAAGCCTATGTCCTCTTCCAGGGTATAGCCTGGTAAGTCCCTGACATCTTCATCCATGCCTTTTTCCAAATCTACCAGATTTAGCCTGGGTCTCACCACCAGTGCAACAACCTAGTCTGACTTTTCCTGCCTTTACTGCAGAGGAACTCTAGACTTGGACCACTATGCTCTCTACCTATCTGGCATACAACAAGATCCTCCCACATCATATTCAACCTTTCCACTAAGATCTATTTACACTCATACTCCCAGCTTGGAATAGGAAGAAAATCCTTTATCCCAGCCCACTTTCCTCTGCCCACTTGGCTTCATTTCACCCAAGCTAATTCCAACCTCTAAACCCTACATGCCCCTACATCCTCTCTTCTCCCCAACCATGCTTCATTGATAATAAACTTAAAAGTAACAAAGGAAGTCTATATGCCTGTATCTCATCTCAAGAATACCAACAATATGAAAGAACAAGTCAGTATCTTCCCTCCAAAACCTATTAGTCCTATAGAAATGTTGCCAGTGAGAATCTACATAAACTCCAAGCACAGAAATCAAAAGAATAATCATAGATCTCAAAGAATTCAAGGAATTTATCTAAGACACAAAGAAACAGCTTAGTGAGATCAATAAGAAAGAGCTTAAGAAGTATACACACCTGAGTGATCCCCAAGAAAATACGATAGATATATATCAAGACCACATAACAAAACCCCAAATACCTGACATGAGAACATGAGAAGTTCTCTTTTAAGTTGTTGACCAGAGCTAAGAGACTCTCAAAACATGCAACCTGTTGCTGTTGCTCTTGGTCACTGCAGAAGCACAGTTCTGTTCCTATTGTAGAAGATACCATGTACTTTAGAAACAAGGCTCAGAGAAACAATCGTGAAATAGAATTGACCTGTAAGCCCCCTTCATGTGTAGTAGCTTTCAGGGTACCAGAGGGCATCATGCAAGCTTCCAAAGGAGAGAGGCAACCAATAGTCCTACTCAGCTATGATGTCTATGAACCACATAAACAACCAGCATGACACCATAACTCTATGGTGTAGAAGTGCTCTAAAATTGGACTTAAGACCCACTCAACAAAAGGAATATCATGCTTGATACTGGTAACCTATCTAACTACCCAGAGCAAGGAAAGTTGTGGATCTTGGGAAGAATCTACAATCACTCATGTATTAAACCATCATAATCCCTAACAACAATCTATAAACATTCTCCTTAAACCCACAGATAAATGTAGTCTTCACCCTTCATCAAAGAAATTTCTCTTTGCAACTGATGAAGACCATTATACAAAAACCAAAACAAAACAAAAACAAACAAACAAAAAACCCCAAAAACACAACAATAAAAATTCAGAGTTGTGGAACCTAGTACCAGTGAATGCATCTACAAAACATTCCCACATTTAAAGTTCTAGGAACATTGTGGAAGAGTGACAGAAAGCCTGTAAGAATCAGAGTATAATGGACTTTAAAGGAAACTGTGTCATTTAATAATGTCTTAAGCATTTCTATAAAATCTCACAAAGATGACTGCCCCAATGTGAGCTAAACAAGGAAGACAATAATGAACATGCCAAAGTGGACAGGGAAAAGACCATGAAGCCTCAATCCTATACAAATAAATTCAGGTAACTGAGTAAAGCTGGGAGCAGGAGAGGTAGGCCTTGCCAGGGCAGAGCACAATCACTGATAGTCCAGCCCTGAAAACTTATACAAGCAACATTTTATAGAACAGGTTATGCTTAGGAATACACACACACACACACACACACACACACACACACACAAGCATGTAATAACAAATTATGATAAGAAAAATCATGTATTTGAAGGAAAGCAGAGAAAGTGGAAGAGGAAAAGAGAAGGGAGAAATGTAATTAAAATACAATCTAAAAATAAATAAATCCTGCATATTTGTGAGTGCTTACATACATGTGTGAGCACTACATGTGAGCACTCCTGGTGTCCATGGAGGCCTTAAAAGGATATCAGATCTTTTAGAACTGGAAGTACAGACAGCTGTGAGCTTTCTGATGTGGTTGTTGGGAACTGAACCTGGATCATTTGCCAGAACAGCAAGTGCCTTTAGCAGCTGAGGTATCTTTCTAGTCCCAATACTTGTTTTTCAAATAGTTTCAACTTTTTCAGAACTGTATTTTTCAAGATTTTAATCTTTTGAAGTTTTAGAGTTTAAACACTTTACTGCTGTATGTGGTGAGCCGCAACCCTAAGATGGCGCCTGGCTTGATGCCAGAAAGCTCAAGCTTAGCTGTAAACAAGCCTTAGTTGGTAGCAGCTGCCTAGCCCGGTGTGCTTCCTCCTTTTGTGAGCCTATCTTGGATCACCAGGTGGCATGATCTGATTGGGTTTCAGTAGGCATATAAGGGCTTGGGGGAGGAGAAGCGGAGACACAAGCAGAGAAGCAGAGACACAAGCAAGGATTCGGAAGACTGTTTTCAAGGGACCTGAATAAACTGCTTGAGAAGAGCTTTTGCGAGTTGCGTCGTCCTTGCTGGTGGAGGGGGACGCGACAGCTGTAGGCTTCAACCCTGTGGGTTATAGCTTTGGGGATTGTGCATTTGTGAACTAACTATGGCCCAAACCCAAGAAAACATATTAACACAAACTATTGAAACATGAACCCTGTTAGCATTTCATCTGCAGTTTCTCCAAGACTTCCCCAAACCATTCCTGCTTAACCGAAGTTAAAGTCAACTCTGAGTTATTTACAGCACGAAGTACAACTCAGCAATAAAAATGGGTGAACTGATGACATACAGTATTCTGTACCATTCTTCAGAGAAATAGGCTGGGTGGTAGCAAAGGTTCACATACTCTATAATTCCAGTTATATTACATTCTCAAATGGCAAAAATATATAGAGAGGAAATAAATTAATGGCCACTGCTTTAAAACTGAGGGGAGAGGGCAGACCTGTTTATAGAGGGGCAGCATACAAAAGATCTTTGTGGTAATAGAAAAGTTGTGATACTTGATTAAGGCTGGGGTCACACAAATCTGCATAAGTTAAATAGAATAAAGCTGGTGCATATATTATACTAATACACATCTTATGGTTTTGAATTTGTATTATAATTAAATGGCCATGGGCATAACTAGGTGAGAGGTACAAATATCTCTGTACTATCTTTGCAACTTTGTATAAAGTTATGATTATTTAAAATAAAAAAGTTTTAATGTAGTTACAAGACTCCATGGTAGTTCCATCATCTCTACCTTCTGCTTTCATGTTGTTTGGAAATTCCTTTCTCTGGAGTGTGGCCTAGATTAATCTCACTTGTGATACATGCAACAGTGACAATGACATGACACACCTTCACTCCAGAATGGGTGGCGGGCCACCTCCTCAGAATATTACAGTGCTTTTTTCTTCTTCTAGGGATAGCAAAAGGACTTGAGATCCACTTGTGGGACAGGCCTACTTGGCAAAAGGCAATGATGCCTTCAGCAAATTTTGAGAAATGACTTACATTCTTTGATAACCAAAATCCAGTCTGGAAAATCGAGCTTCAGTTAACTCCCAAAGTGTCTGCAGCAATGGCCAGCTTAGGAGCCCTGACAACTAGCAGCATTATCTAGGCCAAACTTGCAAAGGGCTGAGAAAGATTCTTTCTCTCAACGGCACCCAGCACACCTGCCATCATATCATTGGCATGCCCCAAAACACATCTCTTATGATTGTTTTTTCATTTTCAATTTCATTTATGTCTGTTTTATCTGTATTAATCACTATCTTTTGATTCAATTTGGCTTCTTTTGCTTCATCTTTTCATTTTTTTCTCTCTTTTCGTTTTTTAAAAATATTTATTTGTTACTTCAGGTTACATCTCCATCACAGTGTCCTCTTTCTACCCCTTCCAGTCAAGCCCTCCTACCCTCTACCCCCTATCCTTTCCATCCCACCCCTCTGGAGTAGAGTATCCCTACATAATAGTCCCTCACCTCAGTTCAGCAGTCATATGAGGGCCAAGAGCCTCTGCATACACTGGGGGCCTACAAGGCAGCACCACTAGGACAAAGTGCCTCACTGACAGGAAAAAAAAAGTCTATGTTCATGTTCCCTTTGGTGCATTGGTTGTAGTGTAGTTATCATGTACTATATGTCTAAAATCTGACTATAAGTGAATAGATGCCATGTGCATCCTTCTGAGTCTGGGTTAGCTCACTTAGGATGAGCTTCTCTAGTTTCATCCATTTGGCTGAAAATTGCATGATTTCGTTGTTTCTGATAGCTGAGCAGTATTCCATTGTGTAGATGTACCACAGTTTTTTTAATCCATTCTTCAGTTGAAGGACATCTGGGTTGTTTCCAGTTTCTAGCTATTACAAACAAGGCTGCTATGAACATAGATGAGGAAACTTCCTTGTGGTTTGGTGAGGAGTCATATGGATGTATACCCAGAAGTGGTATGGCTGGGTCCTGAGACAGAGCTATTCCAAGTTTTCTAAGATATCACCATACTGACCTCCATAGTGATTGCACAAGCCTTCACTCCCTAGATTTGTCATTCATGTGATGGCTAAGAGATTCCTCTTATACTGGGGCTTGATATGGCACATCTAGGATAAGGTGTTCCACTAACCTGCAGCACATTCCATGATTCACTGCTGGGTGAAATTTTTCTGAGGATAGATATGCTAGGTTCCTCTCTGAGTCTGTGGGTTGTAGGGTGGTTGTCCTGTGATATATGGTTAATATCCACTTAGAAGAGAGTATACACCATATTTATTTTTCTGGGTCTGAGTAAGCTCACTTAGGATGAGCTTTTCTAGATCTATCAATTTGGTTTCAAATTGCATGATTTCCTTATTTCTTATAGCTGTGTAGTATTCCATTGTATTAATGTACCACAGCTTTTTTTTTTTTTAAAATCCATTCCAGTTACTGGCTATTACAAATGAAGCTGCTATGAACATTGTTGAGGTAATGTCCTTGTGGTTTGGTGTAGAATTTTTTGGATAAATGCCCAAGAAAGGTATGGCTGGGTCTTGACGTAGAACTTTTCCTAATTTTCTAAGATAGCTCCAGATTGTTTTCCAAAGTGGTTGCATAAGTTTCTACTCCTACCAGTGATGTGGGAGTGTTCCTCTTTTTCCACATCCTGACCAATATGTGCTATCATTTGAGTTTTTGATCTTAGCCATTCTGATGGGTGTTAGATGGAATCTCAGAGTTGTTTTGAGTTGCATTTCCCTGATGACCAAAGATGTTGAACATTTCTTCAAGTGCCTCTCTGCCTTTAGAGATTCCTCTTTTATGAGTTCTTGGTTTAGCTCTATACCCCAGTTTTAGATTGGGTTATTTGATTTTTTTTGGTGTTTAATTTCTTGAATTTTTTTTATATATTATAGATATTAGCCCTCTGTTGGATGTTGGGTTGGTGAAGATCTTTTCCCAGTCTGTAGGCTGCCATTTTGTTCTTAGTACAGTGCCCTTTGCCTTACAGAAACTTTTTAATTACTTAAGGTCCCATTTATTGATTGTTTGTTTTAGTGCCTGAGCTATTGGTGTTCTGTTCAGGAAGGTGCTTCCCGTGCCAATGAGTACCAGGCTTTTCCCAACTTTCTTTTCTATTAATTTTAATGTGTCTAGATTTATGTTAAGGTCTTTGATCTACTTAGATTTAAGTTTTGTACAGGGTGATAAGTATGAGTCATTTGCATTCTTCTACATGTTTATATCCAGTTAGACCAGCACCATTTATTGAAGATGCTTTCCTTTTTTCATTGTATCTTTTTGGCTTCTTTGTCAAAAATTAAGTGACTGTACTTGTGCGGATTTATTTCTGGGTCTTTTATTTGATTCCATTGATCAACTGCTCTGTTTCTATACTGCTACCATGATGTTTTTATTACTATTGCCCTCTAGTACAGCTTGAAATCTGGGATGGTGATATCCAGATGTTCTGTTATGTTACTTGATTGATTTAACTATTCTGTTTTTTTTTGTTATTCCATATGAAGTTGAGAGTTGTTCTTTCAAGATCTATAAAGAGTTGTGTTAGTATTTTGATAGGAATTGCATTGAATCTGTATGTTACTTATGGTAAGATGACCATTTTTATTGTGTTGATCCTACCTATCCATGAACAAGGGAGATCTTTCCATCTTCTGATATGTTCTTCAGTTTCTTTCTTCAGGGACCTGAAGTTCTTGTTATACAGGCCTTTCACTGCTTGGTAAGAGTTACCCCCAGGTAGTTTATATTATTTGTGCTTATTGTGAAGGGTGTTGATTCCCTTATTTCTTTCTCAGCCCATTTATCTTTTGTGTAAAGAAGGGCTACTGATTATTTTGAATTGATTTGTATCCAGCCCACTTGCTGAAGGAGTTTATCAGCTGTAGGAGTTCTCTGGTGGAATTTTTGGGGTCATTTATGTATACTATGATATCATCTACAAATAGGGATACTTTGACTTCTTCCTTTCCAATTTGTATCCCCTTGATCTCTTTTAGTTATCTTATTGCTCTAGCTAAAGCTTCAAGTACTATGTTGAAGAGATATGGAGAGAGTGGGCAGCCTTGCCTTGTCTCTGATTTTAGAGGAAATTCTTTAAGTTTCTCTTCATTTGGTTTGATGTTGGCTATTGGCTTGTTGTAAATTGCCTTTATTATGTTTAAGTGTGAACCTTGTATGCTTGATCTCTCCAAGACTTTTAACATGAAGGATGTTAACGTGCTGGATTTTGTGAAAAACTTTTTCGGTTTCCAATGAGATGATCATGTATTTTTTTCTTTCAGCTTTTTTTATGTGGTGGATTACATTGATGGATTGTCTTATGTTGAACCACACCTGCATCCCTGGGATGAAGCCTATTCGATCATGGTGTATGATATTTTTGATGTGATTTTTGGATCCAGTTTGCAAGTATTTTATTGAGTATTTTTGCATCCATGTTCATAAGGGAAATTGCTCTGAAATTTTCTTTCTCCATGGGGTTTTTGTGAGGTTTAGTTATCAGGGTGATTGTGGCCTCATAGAATGAGTTTGGCAGTATTCCCTCTGTTTCTATGTTGTGGAAGAGTTTGAAGAATATTGGTGTTAGCTCTTCTTTGAATGTCTGGTAGAATTCTGTGCTGAAACCTTCTGGCTCTAGGACTTTTTGGTTGGACTATTTCTAATGACTTCTTCTATTTCCTTAAGGGTTATAGGACTGTTAAGGAAATAGGACTGTTTAATTTGCTTACCTGTTCTTGATTTAACCTTGGTAAGTGGAATCTATCAAGAAATTTGTTCATTTCATTTAAGTTTTCCAATCTTGTGGAGTATAAGTTTTTGTAGTTGGACCTAATGATTCTTTGGATTTCCTCAATGTCTGTTGTTATTTCCCCCTTTTTATTTCTGATTTTGTTGATTTGGGTATTTTCTCTCTGCCTTTTAGTTAGTTTGGCTAAAGGTTTGTCTATTTTGTTGATTTTTCTCAAAGACCCAACTCTTGGTTTTGTGGATTCTTTGTATTGTTCTTTTTGTTTCTAAGTTGTTGATTTCAGCCCTGAGTTTGATAGTTTCCTGCTGTCTGCTCTTCTTGGGAGTGTTTGCTTCTTTTTGTTCTAGGTCGTTCATGTGTGCTTTTAGGTCTCTAGTATGGGAACTCTACAATTTCTTTCAAAGGCACTTAGTGCTATAAACTTTTCTCTTAGCACTGCTTTTAATGTGTCCCATAAGTTTGGGTGTGTTGTGCCTTCATTTTCATGGAGTTCTAAGAAGACTTTAATTTCTTTTTTTATTTCTTCCTTGACCCAGAGATCACTGGGTAGAGAGTTGTTCAGTTTCCATTTGTTTGTAGGCTTTCTGTTGTTTTTGTTATTGTTGAAGTCTAGCTTTATTCCATGAGCATCTGATAAGTTACAAGGGGTAATTTCATTTTTTTCTGTATCTGTTGAAGCTTGCTTTGTGACAGACTATATGGTCAATTTTGGAGAAGGCTCCATGAGGTGCTGAGAAGAAAGTATATTCTTTTGTTTTTGGGTGAAGTGTTCTAGAGGTATCTAATTGATATCTACAGAGCACCATTTGATTCATGGTGTCTGTTGGGTTCATTATTGCTCTGTTTGGTTATGCATCATTGATCTATCCAGTGGTGAGAGTGGTGTGTTGAAGTCTCACACTATTAATGTGTGGGGTTCGATGTGGGATTTGAAGTTAGTAGTGTTTCTTTAACAAATATGCCCCTTACATTTGGAGCATAGATATTCAGTATTGAGATTTCATCTTGGTGCATTTTTCCTTTGATGGGTATGCAATGTCCTTCCCCATCTCTTTTGATTAACATTGGTTGAATGTCTAATTTATTGGATACTAGAATTGCCACTCCAGGTTGCTTCTTGGGTCCATTTGCTTGGTACATATTTTTCCAGCTCTTAACTTGGGGACAATGCCTATCTTTTTTGCTGAGGTGTGTTTCTTATAAGCAGCAGAATGTGGGATTCTGTTTTTTAATCCATTCTGCTAGCCTGGGTCTTTTTATTAGGGAATTGAGTCCCTTGATGTTGAGCAATATTAATGACCAGTGATTGTTACTTCCTGCCATCTTGATGTTGGTGGAAATAGTGTGTGAGTGACATTCTCTTTTTTTGGTTTTGCTGCAGGAACTTTATTTGCTTCCTGTGTTTTCTTGTGTGTAGTTAACCTCTCTGGGTTGGATTTTTCCTTCTAACATCTTCTGTAGAGCTGAATTTGTGCATAGATAGTGCTTGAATTTAATTTAGTTTTGTCATGGAATATTTTGTTTTCTCCATCTATGTTGATAGAGAATTTTGTTGGGAATAGTAGTCAGGCCTGGCCTGGCATTTGTGTTTTTTTAGGGCCTGCAAGAGGTCTATTTAGGCCCTTCTTGCTTTTACCACCTCTGATGAAAAGTCAGGTGTGATTTTGATAGGTTTTCCATTATATAATACTTAGCCCTTTTCTCTAGCAGCTTTTAATATTGTTTCCTTGTTCTGTACATTTAGTGTTTTGATTATTATGTGGTGGGAGGATTTTGGGGTTCTGTAAGCTTCTTGTACAGATATAGGCATCTCTCTCTCTCTCTCTCTCTCTCTTTTAGTTTTGGGAAGTTCTCTTCAATGATTTTGTTGAAGATATTTTCTGGTCCATGGAGATGGGACTCTTTTCTTTCTTCTATTCCTATTATTCTGAGATTTTGTCAGTAAACAATACCCATCATTTTGCTGCATACAAGAAAAGCATCTCATTAACAAAGATAGATGCTACCTCAGAATAAAGGGATGGGAAAAACTTTTCCAAGCAAATAGACCCAGGAATCAAGCTGGAGTAGCCATCTTAATATCAAATAAAATAGGCTTTCAACTGAAGTTAATCAAAAAAGATAGGGAAGGGCACTACATACTCGTTGAAGGAAATATTCATCAAGATGACATCTCAATAGTGAATATTTATGCCCCAAATACAAGGGCATCCACATATGTAAAAGTAACTCTTCTAAAGCTTAAACTATATATCGATCCCCACACATTAGTAGTGGGAGACTTCAACACCCCACTCACAACAATGGAAAGGTCATTGAGACAGAAAACAAACAAAGAAATAATGAGCCTAACAGAGGTTATGAACCAAAAGGACCGAAAAGATATCTACAGAAAGTTTCACCCAAACACAAAAGCATACACCTTCTTTTCAGAACTTCAAGGCACCTTCTCCAAATTTGATCATATAGTTGGACACAAAGCATGCCTCAACAATACAAGAAAATTGAAATTGCCCCATGTATCTTATCAGACCATCATGGAATAAAGCTGGACTTCAAAAACAACTGAAATAACAGAAAGTCTACACATTCATGAAAACTAAACAACTCTCTACTGAATGACTACTGGGTCAGGGAAGAAATAAAGAAGGAAATCAAAGACTTCTTAAAATCCAACGGAAATGAAGGCACAGCATACCCAAATCTATGGGACACAATGAAAGCAGTGCTATGAGAAAAGTTCATAGCACTAAATGCCTTCAAAAAGAAAATTGAGACAGCTCATATTAGCAAATTAACAGCAGAACTGGATGAACTGGAAAAAAAGAAGCAAACACTCCCAAGAGGAGCAGAAGGCAGGAAATCATCCAATGTAGGGCTGAGATCAACAACTTAGAAACAAAAAGAACAATGCAAAGAATCAATGAAACCAAGAGTTTATTTTTGAGAAAATCAACAAAATAGACAAGCCCTTAGCCAAATTAACTAAAAGGCAGAGGTAAAAAACCCAAATCAACAAAATTAGAAATGAAAAGGGAGAAATAACAATAGACATTGAGGAAATCCTGAGGACCTTTAGGTCTGACTTTAAAAATCTGTACTCCACCAAATTTGAAAACCTAAGTAAAATGGACAATTTTCATGATAGATTCCACCTACCAAAGTTAAATCAAGATCAGATTAACAAATTAAACAGTCCTATAACCCCTAAGGAAATAGAAACAGTCATTAAAAGTCTCCCAACCAACAAAAGCCAAGGGCCAGATGGTTTCAGTGCAGAATTCTACCAGACCTTCAAAGAAGAGTTAATACCAACATTCTTCAAACGCTTCCACAAAATAGAATCAGAAGGAACACTGCCAAACTCATTCTAAGAGGCCATAGTTACCCTGATTCCTTATAAGTACCGTGCTCTAACTGATTGCACCACTAGAGCATCCGTTACCCTGATTCCTAAGCTACACAAAGACCCAACAAAGAAAGAGAACTTCAGACCAATTTCCCTCATGAACATAGATGCAAAAATACTTAATAAAATACTGGCCAACCGAATCCGAGAACACATTAAAAGTATCATACACCATGATCAAGTAGGCTTCATCCCAGGAATGCAGGGATGGTTCAACATACAAAAATCCATCAACATAATTCACCATATAAACAAGGTGAAAGAAAAAAAATCACATGATAATCTCACTGGATGCTGAAAAAGCATTTGACAAAATCGAATACCCCTTCATGCTAAATGTCCTGGAGAGAACGGGCATACAAGGACCATACCTAGAAATAATAAAGGTGATATATAGGAAGCCAGTGGCCAACATCAAATTAAATTGAGAGAAACTTAAAGCATTTCCTCTGAACTCAGGGACAAGACAAGGATGTCCACTTTCACCATATCTCTTCAACATAGTACTTGAAATTCTTGCTAGAGCAATGACAGCTAAAGGAGATCAAGGGGATACAAATTGGAAACAAAGAAGTCAAATTATCCCTATTCACAGATGATATGATAGTATACTTAAGTGACCCCAAAAATTCCACCAGAAAACTCCCACAACTGATAAACACCTTCAGCAAAGTGGCTGGATACAAAATTAATTCAAAAAAACAAACAAAAACAACAACAAAAACAGAAGCCCTTCTTTATACAAAAGAAAAATGTGAGAAATTAGGGAAATAACACTCTTCACAATAGCCACAAACAACATAAAATACCCGGGGGCAACTCTAACCAAGCAAGTGAAAGACCTGTATGACAAGAACTGCAAGTCCTTGAAGAAAGAAATTGAAGAGGCCATCAGAAGATGGAAAGATCTCCCATGCTCATGGATAGGTAGGAACAACACAATAAAAATGGCCATACTAGGGCTGGAGAGATGGCTCAGCGGTTAAGAGCACTGGCTGCTCTTCCAGAGGTCATGAGTTCAATTCCCAGCAACCACATGGTGGCTCACAACCATCTATAATGAAATCTGGTGCCCTCTTCTGGCCTGCCGATATACCTGCAGACAGAACACTGTATACATAATAAATAAATCTTAAAAAAAAAAAAAATGGCCATACTACCAATAGCTATATACAGATTCAATGCAATTCCTATCAAAATACCAACACAATTCTTTATAGGCCTTGAAAAAACAACTCTCAATTTCATATTGTTCTGTCCTGTTCTCGAGACCCCAAAGACCACCTTGGAGCCAACTCCGATGTAAATACATGAGGGTTGTTTATTTAAGCTCAGAGCTTGGACTCCCAACACTCACTGACACAGCAGTTCAAGTTGAGAGCCCCCAGACCCAAAAGTACAAAGTTTATTTAGAGACTCAGACAAAGAAGCAGGTTCTTTACCATATGATTGGATGACATTTGGGTAACTAGTCATGTCCATTTCTGATTGGCTCGTTGTTACTGACTAACCAGCTGAGGTCAGTTTGATCACCAGAAAGTTTGTTTAGACTTTTTGGGTGCTTTCTCAGAGTGAACTATCTGGTGATGATGAAGGAACACCTCTGGAACACAAAGTTGGGTACATTTTGTTGTTGTTCTGGAACTGGAGGTCAGCTCTGAGTCAAACTTAATACAAAATGGAATATTTTTTCAAAATGGATTCAGTCAGGCTCCACAATATGAAATAATGACAAAAAAAAAAGAAAACAAAAAAACAAAACAAAACAAAAAAAAAAAAACAGATTAGTTAACTCAATCCTGTAAAAAAAATCTGGAGGTATCATCATCCAAGATTTCAAGCTACATTACAGGGCAATAGTAATAAAAACCAGCATGCTACTGGTATGGAAACTGACCAGTGGATCAATGGAATTGAATTGAGGACTCAGAAATGAACCTACACATCTATTGTCACTTAATTTTGGACCAAGGAACCAAACTGTGCAATGGAAAAATGACAGCATCTTCAACAAATAGTGCTGGTCTAATTGAATGTCAACATGTAAAAGAATGAAATTAGACACATACTTATCACCTTGCACAAAACTTAAGTCTAAAGTGGACCAAAGACCTTAACATAACGCCCAACATGCTAAATCTAATAGAAGAGAAAGTGGGGAAAATCCTCTTACTCATCCGCACAGGTGATAACTTCCTGAACAGAATGCCAATAACTCAGGCTCTAAGACCAACAATCAATAAATGGGATCTCATGAAACTGAAAAGCTTCTGTAAGGCAAAGGATACTGCCACTAGAACCAAACAGCAACCTACAGATTGGGAAAAGATCTTTACCAACCCCACTTCCGACAGAGAGCTAACATCCAAAATTTATAAAGAACTCAAGAAATTAAACACCAAGAAACCAAATAATTCAATCAAAAAATGGGCAACAATGCTAAACTGAGAATTCACAAAAGAGGAATCTCTAATGGCAGTGAGACATTTGAAGAAATGCTCAACATGCTTAATCTTCAGAGAAATGCAACTCAAGATGACTCTGAGATTCCATCTCACACCTATCAGATTGGCTAAGATCAAAAACTGAAATGATAGCACATGCTGGTGAGATTGTGGAGAAAGGGGAACACTCCTCCATTGCTGGTGGGAGTGCAAACTTGTACAAGCACTATGGAAATCAGTCTAGAAATATCTTAGAAAACTTGGATAGCTCTACCTCAAGACCCAGTCATACCACTTCTGGGTATCCATCCAAATGATTCCTCATCAAGCCACAAAGACATAGGCTCATCTATGTTCATAGCAGCCTTATTTGTAATAGCTAAAAACTGGAAACAAACCACATGTCCCTCAACCGACAAATGGATAAAAAAAATTCTGCTACATTTACACAATGGAATACTACTCAGCTATCAGAAACAAGTCAGTCTTGCAATTCACAGCCAAATGGATGGAACAAGAAAAGTTCATCCTGAGTGAGCTAACCCAGACTCAGAAAGATGCACATGGCATCTACTCACTTATAGTTTAATTTTAGCCATATAGTACAGAATGACTATACTACAACCAACACACCAAAAAGATCAGGAACATAGACTTTGTTACCTATCAATGGGACAATTTTCCCTAGGGGTGGTACCATGTAGGCCCCCAGTTCAAGAGGAAGGTCTTAGCCCTCATATGACTGTTGAACTGAGAGGGGCTGATATGTAGGGGCACTCCACATTGGAGGAGTGGGATGGGTGGAAGAGGGAGGAGAGGGTAGGAGGGTGGAACTGGGAGGGGTGTAAAGAGGGCACTATGATGGAGATGTAACAAATAAACATTATAATAAAAATAATAAAGAAAAATTCAATCAAACAGGTGAAAGAAATGAATAAATCCCTTAAAGAAATATAGGAAAATACAATCAAACGCTTGAAGAAAATGATTATAACTGTCTGAGACCTGAAAATGGAAATGCAAACAATAAAGAGAACACAATCCAAAGAATTCTTGTGATGGAAAGCCTAAGTAAGAGAACAGAAACTACAGACACAAGAATCACCAACAGAATATAGGAAATGGAAAAAAGACTCTCAGATGTAGAAGATATGACAGAAAAAAGATATATCAGTCAAAGAAAATGTTAAATCTAAAAAATTCCTGACACATAACATCCAGGAAATCTGGGACACTATGAAAAGACCAAACCTAAGAATAATAGGAATACAAGAAGGAGAAGACTCCCAGCTTTAAGGACCAGAAAATATTCTCAACGAAATCATAGACAAAAACTTCCCTGATCTAAAAAAAGAGATACCTATAAACATACAAGAGGCTTACAGAACATCAAATAGATTGGACCAAAAAAGAAAACCTACCTGCCACATAATAATCAAAACACTAAGTCTGCAAAACAATGACAGAATATTAAAAGCTGCAAGGGAAAAAGGCCAAGTAACATATAAAGGCAGATCTATCAGAATTACACATGAGTTCTCAACGGAGACTCTAAAGGCCATAGGACCCGGGCAGATAGCTTGCAGACCAGATATCAACCCAGACTATTATACCAAGCAAAACTTTTAGTCATCATAGATGGAGAAAACAAGACATTCTATGACAAAACCAAATTTAAACAATATCTATCCAGAAATATCTTCCTTCAGAAGATACTAGAAGGAAAATTCCAACATAAATTGGCAAACTACACCCAGGAAAACACAGAAAATAAATAACCCCACATCAGCAAAAACAAAAAGATGAGAATTAACAATAACAGGAATTAAAATAACAGGAATTAAAAAATCATTGGTCATTAATATCTCTCAGCATCAGTGGACTCAATTCCCCAGTTAAAGACACAGGCTAACAGAATGGATGAGAGAACTGGATCCATCATTCTTCTGCATCCAAGAAACACAACTGAGCTACAAATATAGACATTACTTCATAGTAAAGGGCTAGAAAAAGGTTTTACAAGAAAGTGGACCCAAGAAGCAAGCTGAAATGGCCACTCTAGTATCTAATAAAATAGACTTTCAAGTATAATTAATCAAAAGAGATGAGGAATGACATTTTATATTCATCAAAGGAAAAATCAACCAAGATGATGTCTCAATTCTGGGAATCTATGCCCCAAATGCAAGGGCACCTTCATTCATAAAAGAAACATTAGTAAAACTTAAACCACACATTGAACCCCACACATTAATAGTGGGAGACTTCAACATCCCAATGGACAGATCATGGAGGCAGAAAGTGGACAGATTAATAATGAAAGTAACAGATGTCATGAATCAAATGGGCCTAACATATCTATAGAACATTTCACTCAAATAGACAAGAATATACCTTCTCAGTACCTCACAGAACTTTCTCCAAAATTGACAACACACTGTCAGTCACAAAACAAGCCTCAAGACATACATAAAATTGGAATAACCTTTTATATCTTACCAGATCACCATGGATTAAAGCTGGACTTCAACAACAACAGAACCAACAGAAAGCCTACAAAATCATGAAAACTGAACAACTCTCTACTCAATGATCACTGGGTCAGGGAAGAAATAAAGGAATTAAAGACTTTCTAGAATTCAATGAAAATGAAGACACCACATACCCAAACTTATGGAACACAATGAAATTAGTGGTAAGAGGAAAGTTCATTGCACTAAGCACCTTCATAAAGAAATTAGAGAGATCTAATGCTAACAATTTACAAGCACACCTGAAAGCTTTAGAACAAAAAGAAACAAGCACTCCCAAGAGGAGTAGATGACAGGAAATAATCAAACTCAGGGATGAAGTCAATAAATAGAAACAAAGAATCAACAAAACCAAGAGTTGGTTCTTTGAGAAAACCAACAAGATAGACAAACCCTTAGCCAAACTAACTAAAAGGCAGAGAGACTGTTTGCAAATGAACAAAATCAGCATTGAAAAGGAAGGCATAAAAACAGGCACTGAGGAAATCCAAAGAGTCATTAGGTCTTATTTCAAAAGACTGTACTCCATAAAAATGGAAAACCTAAATGAAATGGACAATTTTCTAGATAGACATCACTTACCAAAGTTAAATCAAGATCAGACATGGCATTTAAACAGTCCAATAACCCTCAAGGAAATAGAAGCAGTCATTAAAAGTCTCCCAAGCCCCCCCTCCCCCCCAAAAAAAGTGCAGGACCAGATGATTTTAGTACAGAATTCTACTAGACTTTCAAGGAATAGTTAATACCAATACTCCTCAGACTATTTCACAAAATAGAAAGAGAAGGAACATTGCCAAACTCATTCTATGAGGCCACAGTCACCCTGATATGTAAACAACCCAAAGAATCAACAAAGAAAGAAAATTGCAGACCAAATTCCCTTATGAACATTGATGCAAAAAATACTCATTAAAATACACCAAGAACACATAAAAAATATTATCCACCATGATCAAGTGGATCATCTCAGAAAGTCAAAGCAATTCCACTAAAATTAGGAACAAGACAAGGCTGCCTACTCTGTAAGTATCTAGTCAATATCCTTCTTGGAGTTCTAGCTCAAGCAGTAAGACAACTAAAGGAGATCAAGGGGATACAAATTGGAAAGGAAGAAGTCAAAGTATCCCTATTCAAAGATTATATGATAGTATACATAAGTAACCCCAAAATTCTATCAGGGAACTCCTACAGTTGATATATACCTTCAGGATGTGGCTGGATACAAAACTAAAAAAAAGATCAGTAGCCCTCCTTTATACCAATGATACATGGGCTGAGAAAGAAATTAAGGAAAGAATATCCTTTACAATAGCCACAGATGATATAAAGTATCTTGAAGTAACTCTATCCAAGCAAGTGAAAGATTTGTATGACAGAAACTTCAAGTCTCTGAAGAAAGAAATTGTAGAAGATATCAGAAGATGGAAAGATCTCCCATGCTCATGGATCAGTAAGGTAAACATAGTGAAAATGGTCATCTTACCAAAAGAAATCTACAAATTCACTGTAATTTCCATCAAAATTCCAGCACAATTCTTTACAGATCTGGAAAGAGCAATTCTCAACTTCATATAGGAAAAAAAAAAAAAACACAAAAAAACCTAGGATAGATAAAACAATCCTGTATAATAAAAGAACTTCTGGATGTATCACCATCCCTGATTTCAAGCTGTAATACATAGAAATAATAATAAAAACTGCATTGTGTTGGTATAAAAATAGACAGGTAGATCAACAGACCTGAATTGAAGACCCAGAAATAAAACCATACACCTATGGACAGTTGACATTTTTTTTTTTTGAGTCAGGGTTTCTTTGTGTATGTAGCTCTGGCTGTCCTGGACTCACTTTGTAGATCAGGCTAGCCTTGAACTCACAGAGATCTACCTGACTCTGCCTCTGGCTCCTGAGTGCTGGGATTAAAGGTATGTGCCACTATGTCTGGCCATTACAGACAGTTTCAAACTGCCATGTGAGTGCTGGGATTTGAACCTGGGTCCGTTGGAAGAACAGCCAGTGTTCTTAACCACTGAGCCATCTCTCCAGCCCCATGGACAGTTGATTTTTGACAAGGAAGCCAAAACCATACAATGGAAAAAATTAAGCATCTTCAACAAATGGTGCTAGTTTAACTGGATGTCAACATGTAGAAGAATGCAAATAGATCCATATTTATCACCTTTCACAAAACTCAAGTCAAAGTGGATCTAAGAGTTCAACATAAAAGGGAATAAAATAAATCTAATAGAAGAAAAAGTGGGGAATAGCCTTGAACAAAGTGGCACACAAGAGACCACTTCCTGAACAAAACACCAACAGGCCATAAGATCACTTCCAGTGGAAGGAGGAGGACACTAACCCACCTGCCATACCTTCAATACAGAATTTGTCCTGCTTACAAGTAGTAGAGAGATAAAGATGGAGCAGAGATTGAAGGAAGGGTCAACCAATGACTGGTCAAACTGTAGACCCACCTCAAAGGAGAGAGCCAACTGCTGGCACTATTAATGATGGTCTGTTATGCTTGCAAACAGGAACCTAGCATAATAGTTTCATAAAGCAGCTGTTGGAAATAGATGCAGAGACCCACAGCCAAACATTAGGTGGAGCTCAGGGAGTCTTGTGGAAGAGTGGGAGGAAGGATTGATCGAACTGGAGGAATCAAGGACATCACAAGAAGACCTACAGAGTAAACTAACCTGGGCCCATGGGTACTCACAGAGACTAAACCACCAACCAAGGAGTATTCATGGGCTGGACCTAGGCCCCCTGCACATATGCAGCAGATGTACAGCTTATTCTTCATGTGGGTCCTCTAACAATTACAGCAGGATCTGTCTTTGTCTCTGTTGCCTACCTTGGAATCCCTTTGCCATAGTTGGGCTGCCTTGTTTCACCTCAGTGGGAGAAGATACACCTAGTCCTGCTTCAGCTTGATGTATCAGAGTGGGGTAGTACCCATGGAGGACCTCCAGTTCTCTTAGGATAAAGTGATGGGGAAATAGGGGAGGGAAGTGGGAGGAGGAGGGACTGGGGGAATAGGAGGAAGGGGGGCTGCCTTCAGGCTATAAAGCAAATAAAACAAACAAACAAATAAATCCCACTGTAACTATAGTTAAAAGAAAAAAAGATGAAACAAAACATTAGTATGAAATGTAGACTTTGAGTTCTATGTACAGAAATGGGAAAAAGTCAGTTGAATATGTGGATTGTCCACTTCCCTGTGGTTCCCCCTGTTTGTAAGTCTGCATTGATCAAGTATCTGTTGCCCATCAACAGCATACTCACTTTGCTAGTTCTTGTTTGCATACCAGAGTGTAGGGGTTAGATAAAATAGATTTAGAAAATATATAGGGGTTTCTGATACTGTCTCTTAATTCGGGGCATGAAGAGCATTATCAGCATGAAGTCAGGAAAAACATGAAGGACTTAATAGACTTGAAGAAACAAAGTATCTGGCCTGACATTGTTTTCAGCTGCTAAATGGGCGGAGCCCAAATTAAGCTGAAACAGAGTTCCTCCTATTAAAGGACAATGCATGGAGCCCAGAAGGGGAAGAGGCCCCTGATGCTAGAGAGCTCCAAGAGTCCTGCTGAAAAAAGTGCTGGCCATCATTTGATGGCCAGATTTTCCTGAAGCAGAAAGAAGCTGGTAAGCAAAGAAAGCCTGAGCAAGACACCAAAAGGCCAAGGACTAAACCCTGTGGCTCAGCTTTTGCCTAGAGGGGTTTGATCTGTCCGAACAGTAGCCTAAAAGAAATTGTGCCTGGCTTTAAGGACTGAGGCAGAGCAGCTGAGTTCCTGATTCAAAAGAAGTTGGCCTGCAGACGGCTGGGGTCTCCCACAGAGAAGAAAGCATGAAGCCTTATTTAAGGTGAGACTGCAATAACCAACTACCCTGACGAACCTGCATCTGAGAGATCCAGAAAAAGGACTGCTAAGTGTGTTAAAGAATCTACAACAAAGACTGTGTTCCTGACGACTGAGGACCTGCCCCAGAGACTGTATCATTCTAAAAGGTTATGAAAGTAGTTGTTATAATTATCAATAGGTTTAGTGGATAGGTTAAAGGGGTTGTAGGAATGTATAGGATTAATAGTTAAGAAATTGTTGGTGTTTGTTATAAGTGAATTTAGTAATAAATAAATAAGTGTTAAATAATAATTAAAAACATCAGTTACACCAGAGTCTCTGCTACTCATTTTTAATTTTGCATTTTGTGGGCTTGGCAGTTCTCTCCTATTCCCAAGAATCCTCACATTGCATGACCTTGGATGGTTCCAGCTGTGCTGGGCTCCTGAGTGCATGTGGAGTGAAATTTGTAATGTCAAAAGAACTATTTGTGTACTTTTCAAGACTTCCTTACTACTAGATACATTGACAAAGCAATGCCACCTGCTGTGGTTTGAGTAAAATGTTCCCCATAGTGCAGGGCATTTGAATGCTTTGTGCACAGTTGGTGATGTTGTTTGGTTTAGGAGTTGTGGTATTGCTGGAGGAATTATGTCACTGGGGTGGGAGTTGAGAGCCTAAAGACTTGTAACAT
This sequence comes from Lophiomys imhausi, assembly GCA_907164525.1. Taxonomy (NCBI): domain Eukaryota; kingdom Metazoa; phylum Chordata; class Mammalia; order Rodentia; family Muridae; genus Lophiomys; species Lophiomys imhausi. The sequence continues at coordinate 4,752,081 of CAJQZJ010032158.1, forward strand.
TCTGAGTTTGCTCATTGTGTTAGTTAGGGTTACTATTGCTGTGATGAAACACAATGACCAAAAGCAACTTGAGGAACAGAGGGTTTATTTCACTCACTGGTTCACATAACATTTTATTATCAAAAGCAGTGAAGGTAGGAGTTTACACAGGGCAGGAACCTGGAGGCAGGAGCTGATGCAGTGTCCATGTAGGGGTGCTCTTTACTGGCTTGCTTCTCATGACTTGTTCTATCTGCTTTCTTACAGAACCTAGGACCACCAGCCCAGGAATGACACCACCCACAATGGGCTGGGCCCTCTCCCGTCAATCACTTCTTAAGAAAATGCTCTAAAGGTTTGCCTGCAGCCTGATATTATGGACTCATTTTCTTATTTGAGGTTCCCGACTCTCTGAAGGCTTTAGCTTATGTTAACATAAAACTCCTCTGCCTCATTGCTTTGGTCTCCTCTCCTTGTTTGTGGTTAGAAATGAAAGAAGCTGAGGGCATTTCAAGGTTTTAGACCCAGTCACCATGCCTCCTTGCCACACTTCTCTAACGTGATGATGACCCACTCTTAGCCCTTTGGACCCAGTTAAACCTTTCCTTCTATAAGTTACCTAGGTCTTGGTGTTTTATCATAGCAACAGAAAGGTGACTAGTGTACCATTGATGGTAAGCACTTCAGGGTTTTTGGGCTCTATGGCAGTGGGTAGCAAGTAAGTAGCTCTGGAGGCTGACTGGGCTTAGAGCTGTCACATTCTCAAGTCATTGGTGTTGATGAGATGTGCCTCGCACTCTCTTTCTCTATACATTTCCCTACCTGTAGCAAATCTGCCACCTGGACCCTACAGCATGTAAGCATCCAGACTTCCTTCTCTCTGCCTCCCTGAACTTTTTCTCTCTGTGGCTGTGACAGGCTAAATTGAGGCCCTCTTTCCTGTTCTCAGACACAAGCACATGTCAGGGTTTTGGTTTTTTTTTTTTTCTTTTTAAAAATAAGTTATTTTTCATGATGGTGTCCAGCTCCCTATGAGTGAAACTTTGAAACACCTCTCTACTGATACTGTATTCACTGGAAGAATCATTCTCACTAAAAGCCATAAGCAGTTGCCAAGCTTGTGAGGATTGTAAGCTTTGACCGAGGGTCACTCAGCTTACCTCTGCTCCATTATAAGACTTCACCAGGAAGCTGAACAGTTGGAGCTTTCTTCTTATTGAGCGCCACTTTTTTCTCTGTAGTTTTCAGGGTTCCTTCCTTTCCTTTGTGTGTCTCTGAAGCTGTTGTTCTTTTTCTTTGAAATTCCATTTTTTTCTTATTCTAGCTTTCTCCTTCACTAGGTCACTGATGTGCAGCTTCCCCTCTGTCACTTTACCTAGAGCTTCACACATTAGCATTTGGATATAGTGGCCAGAGGTGGTTCTTGAATGAAAAAAAAGAAAGAAAGAAAGAAAGAAACAAAAAGGGGGGGGGGAGGACATGACTGCTCCTAGGTATGGCGGAGGAGAAAGTTTCTTATAGACATGCAGGAGAACATAGCCAGAGGCAGACATATCTGGGAGAGTAGAGTGTATATGACTGTGAGCTGTGCCTGTATGGGGAGATGGGAAGGGGAAGGGAAAGTAGAGAGAGGGAAACCTGGTGAGAGCCAGGAGGGCCAAAGACACAAAGAGAGCAGGGAACCAAAATGATTGGATTGTATATGGTCATCCATCCCAAGATTCCTGCTGCAACCAGAAGTTTATCTGACATGCATTTCAAGACTTGCAGTGTCATCCCGATGCTGCATGAAAATTAGGTATAAACACTCAGCTATAATCAAAATAGTGATAGTCTGGATGACTTTCACACAAATAAGTCATTTTTTGAGTGTTTTATCCTATATTAAGTCTCTAGTACTCAAAGAAAGTGTCATTTTGACTTTACTGGAATGGTATGTGGCTGCCACTGGTCATTGTACCTGGTTCACAATTAGACACAAAGACTGGGACTTTCCTTTTTTTTTTAATTTGTAAATTCTCTATATTTGTTATTGTTGAAGAAATAACTTTAGCAACTGATGACATCTTTTACTTATCCTAACATAATACCTTGGAGTTTATCTTCTTCTTTTTTTGCTTATTTATTACTTCAAATTACATATCCATCACAGTGCCCTCCTTCCACCCCTCCTGGTCCCACCCTCGCACCCTCTCCTCCCTCTCCCAACCATCCCTCTCCTCTGTTGTGGAGTGTCCCTATATATCAGCCCCTCTCAGATCAACAGTCATATGAGGGCTAAGAGCTTCCTCTTGCAATGGGGGCCTACATGGTAGCACCCTAGGGCAAATTGTCCCATTGATAGATAACAAAGTCTATGTTCCTGATCCTTTTGGTGTGTTGGTTGTAGGATAGTAATCCTGTACTATATGGCTAAAATCAAATTATAAGTGAGTAGATGCCATTTGCATTTTTCTGAGACTGGGTTAGCTCACTCTGGATGAGCTTTTCTACTTCCATTATTTGGCTGTGAATTGCATGATTTCCTTGTTTCTGATAACTGAGTAGTATTCCATTGTGTAAATGTACCAGAATATTTTAATCCATTCATTGGTTGAGGTACATCTGGGTTGTTTCCAGTTTCTACCTATTACAAATAAGGCTGCTATGAACATAGATGAGGATATGTCCTTGTGGTTTGGTGAGGAATCGTTTGAGTGGATACCAGGAAGTATAGCTGGGTCTTGAGGTAGGGCTATTCCAAGTTTTCTAAGATATCTCCAGCCTGATTTCCATAGTGGTTGTACAAATTTGCACTCCCAGCAGCAATGGGGGAGTATTCCCCTTTCTTCGCAACCTCACCAGCATGTGCTGTCATTTGAGTTTTTGGTCTTAGCCATTCTGACAGGTGTGAGATGGAATCTCAGAACTGTCTTGAGTTGCATTTCTCTGATGATTAAGTATGCTGAGTATTTCTTCAAATGTCTCACTGCCATTAGAGATTCCTCCTTTGTGAATTCTTGGTTTAGCTCTGTTTCCCATTTTTTTTATTGGATTATTTGGTTTCTTGGTGTTTAATTTCTTGAGTTCTTTATAAATTATGGATACTAGCCCTCTGTCAGAAGTGGGGTTGGTAAAGATCTTTTCCAAACCTGTAAGTTGTCGTTTTGTTCGAATGAGAGTGTCCTTTGCCTTACAGAAGCTTGTTAATTTCATGAGATCCCATTTATTGATTGTTGGTCTTACAGTTTGAGCTATTGGTGTTCTATTCAGGAAGTTGTCTCCTATGCTAATGAGTTAGAGGATTTTCTCCACTTTCTTTTCTACTGGATGTAGTGTGTCGGGCTTTATGTTAAGGTCTTTGATCCACTTAGACTTAAGTTTTGTGCAAGGTGATAAGTATGGGTCTAAGTTCGTTCTCTTACATGTCGACAAACAGTTAGACCAACACCATTTATTGAAAATGTTGTCCTTTTATCATTGTACAGTTTTGGCTTCTTTGTCAAAAATTAAGTGACCATAGGTATGGGGGTTTATTTCTGGGCCTTCAAATCAATTCTACTGATGCACTGGTATGTTTCTATACCAGTACCATGTTGTTTTTTTTTTTGCTAATGCTCTGTAGTATAGCTTGAAATTTGGGATTGTGATACTTCCAGTTGTTTTTTTTTTTTTAATTGTACAGGATTGATTTACCTATTCTGGGTTTTTTATTATTCCATATGAAGTTGAGAATTGCTTTTTCAGGACTATAAAGAATTATGTTGGTATTTTAATAGGAATTGCATTGAATCTGTTTTATTATGTTGATCCTACCTATCCATGAGCATTGAGATCTTTCCATCTTCTGAGGTCCTCTTCAATTTCTTTCTTCAGGGATTTGAAGTTCTTCTCATACAGGTCTTTCACTTGCTTGGTCAGAGTTACCCCCAGGTATTTTATATTGTTTGTGGATATTATGAAGGGTGTTAATTTGGCTAAAGGCTTGTGTATTTTGTTGATTATCTCAAAGAAGCAACTCTTAGTTTCATTAATTCTTTGTGTTGTTCTTTTTGTTTCTAAGTTGTTGATTTCAGCCCTAAGTTGGATGATTTCCTGCCTTCTGTTCCTCTTGGGAGTGTTTGCTTCGTTTTTTCCCAATTCTTCCAGTTCTGCTGTTAATATGCTAATATGAGCTGTCACAATTTTCTTTTTTCTTTTTTTTTTATTAAATATTTTATTTTTTTTCTTCAAGTTACATCTCAGTAACAAACCCCTCCCTATTCCCCCTTCCTAACCCGCCCTTCCACCCTCTTCCCCCCAGAAGTTTCCCCTTTCAGTCAAACAGATGGTTCCTTCTCTTATAACAGTAAGTATTATACAAAACAATAGATATAAATATGCCACATTTATGAGAGTAAATTGGCCCAGTATACCTTCCCAATGTCCAGTTTATACATATTTGTCCCCTGACTTTAACATTCTACTATCTAACCAACTCCATGAGTTTAAAGGTCTATATGTGACTCAACATTCATACTATCTTGCAACACACTTTTAAGAGTATCTTCTTAGATCTATAACACCCTCTTGATTCCTAAACAGTTCAAAATTTAACTATGAGACTCTAGCTGTCTATTCTTCAACCACCTCAGAGACCTGAGAGGGATAAATATATTTGCTTATATAGGAAGTGCAGGGCCTGCAGCTTCCAAAACTAAGAAAGAACATACCAATGACTGCCTGGACAGTTCCCATTTTCTCTCCATACATTCCAGCATCAATCTTCAGCCTTTGGGTCCTGTTTCTCTGACAGACATTTGTTGTAGAGCAGGGATTATGAAGGACTTACCTACCCTGTCTTGGCAGAGTTAGGCTGTCGACTTCCCTGCTACCAAGTTTTGTCCTTTTTGGACAGCGGTCTGTCTGCAGTTGGTGCAAGAGGTTTTTTCATGCCAAGAGAAAGGCTTGCCACTAATTCAACCATCTTACAGTGGAGGTTCTTCGATGCTTATCTTCTACTTGGAGTAGAATAGGGGGTGCTGTCAGGCGCTGATATGTCTCGATATCAAAAAAAAATCTTGATTTAAGATAACATCTTTGAATGCCATATTCTGCAGATCTCTAGGGGTTTTTGAAGATGCCCTATCCATCTCTTGTATTTAGATAAGCAAATGTTGCTTGTCTCTTAGCAACTTGATTACTGGGTAGTTTAGAGAATATCTGTGATAGACTGTCATAGTAGCTAACAAAGTGACATGTTTGCATGACTAGGAGTTTGTTTTAACTATCCTAGACCGTTTTAGACAGTTGGTATCAAGAGGTCAGAGCTTCACATTTTATTTTTAAGTATCTCTAGGTATGATACCATTAGGAAGCGTTACCTTTAAATTTGTATCAATATACAAAGATCTATTCAATTGTGGTTAAATATACTCTTAATTATGTATCAATATACCAAGATCAATGCCTATGTAGCCCAATATAATCTTAATATTACGTCCATATGCAAGGGTCAATACCATTGTGGCCAACTATAATCTTAATTTTGTATCAATATACAAAGATCAATACCGATGTAATCCAATACAATCTTATTTTTGCACAATAAACAATGGTCAATACCACTTTAGCCAAATAAACTACTAATTTTGTATCAATATACAAAGGTATAAGGGCATATTCAATAATCTGTCCCTTCTTCTTGGACCTTCCTGTGCTATGTCTATATCTCATTTTTCTCAAGCCCATGCACTCCTACATAGGAGAGGAAGAAGGATACAGAAAAGGAAAAGTAGGAATTCCCTGGGGCTAACCTCCAAAACCCATTAAGACAGGACCATTTATCAGCTTGTAGTCTCTTCCCCTAAATATCAGAGTTTTCAGTTATCCTTCAAATAACCAAAAAGAAGGGCGGAGAAACACCTTCCCCACCCTCTGGGCATGGGGCGTTGCTCTCTTAAAGTGACTTCCTGCTGATTTGGGTGGTAGTAGACCTGTTTGGGGCCCCAACCCAAATGGGAAAAATGATTAAAAATGTTAGTACACTCCTTTTATGTTCAGTCCTTCTGTTCTCAGCTGTTTAGATGACCTAAGGGGTTTGTAGGTAGAAGCTGATCTTGCAGGTTTCACTGAGGTTCCTGCCGGGGCATTGTGTAGAGCTGAGCGGTCCCAGTGACATTGGATTGCTGTGGTGGTTGCAGGCCCCCGATGGAGACAGCTATTGAGGAAGTCTGCCAGGCAGAATGAACTGGGTCACTCATCCTCCTTGGTGCCTGATACTGCTCTCTGCTGAGGATTCCGCTGTCCAGCCGTCCCCGGGCTCCCCTAATGGTCACTTCGATTCTCCTGGAACGATAAGAACAGAGCCCTGCCCCAATCCCAACCCTAGGACAATTGCCCTCTTTTTTTGGGGGGGGGATGAGGGGGCTAGGTAGTACTTCTCCTGAAGCTAATTTGGCCTTCTGACAACATACAAAGCATTATCTTTCAATCTGGGTTAAAGAAGAAATCATTCTGTCACCTTGGAGCTAAACCAGCTCTAGTGTATATATTTTGAGATCCCAAAGGACAATCTGCCTGCATCGAGAAGGCCTTTTGTAAGTAGCCTCCAAACCTAGGTCCCTCCAAAACCCATGTGTGTGTCTCTGAGCTCTAATTATTGGTATCAGAGACCCGTGTTTCCCATCGGAAGGGATCAAAGATGTGTTCCACCACTCCTGGATCGAAGTCTTTCTCTATTTAGAGTTTGCCCTGCATCAGGCTGACCCTGAGCTCCGGGATCTGCCCGTTTCTGTCTCCAGTGTGCTGGGAGCTGGGACCAAGGGTGTACTCTTCTTGAATGGTGGGACCAAGAGTATGCACCCTCACCACCCCGCTCCATATGACTCCAGAATACATAAGACCACCAGACCACCAACTCTACGGTGCCCCCCCCCCCCCCCCCCCCCCCCCCCCCCCCCCCCC